>CAUYQU010014149.1:0-25348 GCA_963574635.1 Cheracebus regulus | reverse complement strand
TAGCATGGGGAGAAATGCCAGATATAGGTGAAGGGGAGGAAGGCAACAAATTACACTGCCACGTGTGTACCTATGCAACAATATTGTATGTTCTTCACATGTACCCCAAAACCTAAAATGCAATAAAAAAAAAAAAAAATTCTCAAGTTCACACAGAGAGTAAGCAGTGGTTTCAGGTTTCAGGTTTCTACCCAGATCTCTCTGGCTCCAAAGCACGCATGTGTGACCACCATGAGATATTGCTTCTTGTGTTTGTCGTATTGTCGTTTTCTTGCTTATAATAGGCTCCAAGTATTCATGGAAAGTTTCATGTGGAGAGACTTCATTCTCACCCCATGCACCGAAACCACTGGTGTGCAGAGAGGTTAGGAGACACCACTGTCTCTCCTGAAGTTTTCTAAGGGCTCATCCATGTTCTGTAGGTTTCTATGGGTGAGTTTTCTCTGGTTTTTATTTTTTAACAAAGTCATAAATAATTGATGCGGCGAGGCTGACCACCCAGCCAGCTTCCCTCCACTCTTTGTGGTGGGTTTTACATCTCAACCTCTTAGGCCCAGAAGACATGTTTTAACTTAAAAGAAAATGTCTCAGCCACAGAGCTGCTGATGTGGGAGTTTCATTCTTTTACTATGAGGCAGGCAGGAGTCAAGGTGAACAGACAGGAAAGCAGAGAGTTGTGGATGCCAGCTGGACTGAAGTCTCACACTTGTGCCCCCATGCAAGGCTGCATTCTAGACACCTTGTCTTCTTTGGTGGCCAGGAATAGAGAGATAGGGTAGGGTCCGTGCCAAGCTTCTATTGGACAAAAAACAGAAACCAATTCAGGCTGGTATTAATTAAAAGGAAAGAAAAGTATTTGAAGTTATTATTTTGCTCACAAGATCTCTAGGAGGTGGCATAGAGGGTGGAACAGTGGCCTCCAAAATGATATGACCATGTCCTTATCCCTGAAATCTGTGAATGTGACTTTATTTGGCAAATGGGGTCTTTACAGATGGAAATAGTTTAAAGGTCTTGAGATGAGGAAATCATTCTGGATTATCCACATGAACCCTAAATCCAATGACAAGTGTCCTTATAAGAGTGAAGCAGAAGTCATTATATGAAATAGACACTTGCACATACATGTTTATAGCAGCACAATTTGCAATTGCAAAAATATAAAACTATCCTAAATGCCCATCAACCAACAAGTGGATATAGAAAATGTTTTATATATATATATATATATATATATATATATATATATATACCGTGGAATATTACTCAGCCATAAAAAAAAGAAAATAATGGCATTCGCAGCAATCTGGATGGAGTTGGAGACCATTGTTATTCTAAGTGAAGTAACTCAGAAATGGAAAACCAAATATTGTAATTTCTTACTCATAAGTGGGAGCTTACCTATGAGGACGCAAAGGCGTAAAAATAATACAGTGGACTTTGGGGACTTGGGGGTAGGTTGGGAGTAGAGTGAGTGATAAAAGACTCCACACTGGTTACAGTTACATTGCTCAGGTGCACAAAAATCTCAGAAATTACCACTAAAGAACTTATCTTTTCTCTGTCTCTCTGTCTCTCTCTGTCTCTCTCTCTCTGTCTCTCTGTCTCTGTCTCTCTCTCTCTCTCTCTCTCTCTCTCTCTCTCTCTCTCTCGAGTCTTGGTCTGTTGCATAGGCTAGAGTGCAGTGGACCAGTCTCAGCTCACTGCAACCTCTCTGCCTCCTGAGTTTTAAGTGATTCTAGGGCCTCAGCCTTCTAAATAGCTGGGATTACAGGTGCACGCAACCACGCCTGGATATTTTTTTATTTTTTTTTGTATTTTTAGTAGAGATAGGGTTTCACCATGTTGGCTAGGCTGGTCTTGAACTCCTGACCTCAAGTGATCTGCCTATCTTGACCTCCCAAAGTGCTGAGATTACAGGCATGAGCTACCACATCCAGCCCACCACTAAAGAACTTTTTCATGCAACCAAACCAAAACTATTAAAAATAATTTTTATAAATAAAAATGAGATTTTAAAAAACAGAGTGAAACAGAAAGAGTCTTAGCACCATCAGAGGAGAAAAGACACAGAGAAGAGAAGGCAGCCTGACCATGCAGGTAGCAATGAGAGTGATGTGGCCAGAAATCAAGGAATGTCAGCTGCCACCAGCAGGTGACGAAGCAAAGTAGGAATTCTCTGCTAGAACCTGCAGAGCGAAAGCCACTATTGAGGGAAATGCCAGCTCCTATGGTGAAGGCTGGGGCAAGCAATCTGATTGGTGGAAATGAGGTTACATGCCTTTACCCTAGCTGCAGGAGAAGTTGGGAAAAGAGGTATCAGCTTCTGTAGGGAAAGGTGGGAACAGAGACAAGGAAGACTCCCCCAGCATAGGTAGGCGCTGGGCAGTCAAAAGGGAGAGATGTTCTCTAGAGATGGCTCGAAGAGCACGTCTTCGTTCCGCTCTCTGACTCCTCCTGTGATTTGGAAATGATGGGAAATTCCCTGCTTCCCCAAGTCTAAGCATCCCTGCAGCCACCTTGCTGGGTGAGCCATGTCTCAGGTGTCTTGCTCATGTGTACTGGTTTTGCTTGCCCAATTCCATTACGGTAGCAGCTGAGTGTTGGTTGTTTTTTTTTCTGAGTGAACTATTCTTTCTTTCTTTGTGCTTCCTTCCTGTTGAAGGCTCCTCAGCAATGCAGGCAGTATTACACGATCTGGCCTCGTCACTCTCCCCAGCGTCTCACCACTGCTCCCTGGGCTCCAGCCACACTAATTTCTCCCACTGCTTCTGGAATATTCCAGATACTCTGCTCATCAGTGCTGTCGCTCACCTGCTCCCTTCTGCCTAGAATACACCTCCCTCCCACCTGCCATGACTTACTGCTTCATTTGACTCAGCTCTTTGCCCAAATGTTGCCTCTTCCAAATGACTTTTCCCAGCTACTTGATCTAAAACAGCAGCCCTTTCTTATCACTCGTCATGTTTTACCCACTTTACTATAAAAGCACGTATCACTCTCTGGTGCAAATTATGCATTTATTTGCTTATTCTTTTTATTGTGCACTTCCCTCCCACTAGAACACAAGTTCCATGAAAAGAGAAATCTTTATGTTTTGTTTGCTGCTGATCCCTAGTGTGTAGAATAATTCTTGAAATGCAGGAGTTGTTCCGCATGTACTAGTTGAATGCATATATTATACTGTCACTAATAGTTTAAATATTCCCCCCTTTTAACTAGGATTTAGTCATTTCTAGAAAATGATTCTTTCCATCATTCCGCCTGTCTTCCAGAGCCTAGCAGAGTGCTGAGCACATAATGGGCCACAGAGAATATTTATGGGAGAGATGAATGGATGGGTGAGCACATTTAGACTCTTGTTAAAAGCAAACACTTGGCAATAACACGCAAGATTCTCAAGTTGAGATTTCTTCTAATGGTATTTCCCAACTTTAAGCTGGCATCCAATACCATCATTTCTGTCTTTCTAGAGCTGTACTCACACATACAGACAGCTTATATGATTGTGCACACATAGAATCTTATTCTAGTAAGGAATGATAAACATTTGTCTACTTTGTATGTTTATTCATTAGCACAACCTCTTTCCCTCACAGACAAGAACTGATGTTGAACACTGATCTATGGAACAGGTAAACAGGGGCTAGTTTTGTCTGGGGGTCTAGGTCGTTGTCCACATCACCTACCCTTGAGTCATCACAACTGTAAGCTCTGGGTCTCTCTAGCAGCCTTGGAAACACCTGTATTGAGAATAACAAGGAATACATGTGTCTCCTTCAGATTCCACACGAATACCACTAATTCCCCTTTTCTTCTTTTGTTGGCAATGAGGATTCTGGGGGTGTGTCCAGGCTCAGACAGCCTCATGGGAGGTTACACACCTGGGTAGGGCAATGTGAACACAGCAGTGAAGACAGCCTAGATGGAGATTTCTGTCCTTATTGTTTAATTCTATGTATTTTTTTTTTTTGGCTCAATCTGGTGCCATTATAGGAAGAGGCTTCATCATATACATATGTGTGTGTGTGTGTATTTTTATATGTGTATATATAATTTGTATATATAATGTGCTATGTACTATATTACATATTATATATACTGTGCTATGGACTATTTGGTTGGTGCAAAGGTAATTGCAGTTTTGCCATTTTTATGGGGAAAAATGCAATTACTTTTGCACCAACCTAGTATATTAGAGCATTATATGGATCTCCACACTTACATTGGATGGTAGGGATGAGTATCACACCCATTTTACAGATGGAGGAACAAAAGCTTAGAGAGATGATCCTACTTACCTAGGACTGCAAGGAGACAGAGACCAAGAAGTGAGATGTGACTGTCAACCTCTACCTACAGGAGAAAGGAGGAGGGATGATGTCTTTCACAGTCCCTTGGTGTTTTTCACCAATTGCTTTTGAGAGTTCTAAGATCAACAGCAGACTGCAGGCCTCTCAGTGTCATTGGGTGCCCAGGGGCACTCTGGTAGGTCCCTGGGAAATGGTGCCCCAGCCTCCTGATTTATTGAGATTGCAGCTTGGCTGATGGCTGGCCAGCATGAAGTGCATGCTGATGAGGAGATGCCATGGGCCGTGTGGGCCTTGGAGGCTGCTCTGCCTAGAAAGTGGCTTTTCTTTTCTGTCTCATGATAGATGGTGCTGGGGCCTAGCCAGACAATGTCAATCAATCCACAATCCCTGGGGACCTGCTCTGAGTCAGGTACTGTGCTAGGTGCGGGGGGATACCACAGTTAGCATGACAGCCAAGGCTTGCCAGGCCAGCAAATCGAGGGCTAGTTTTAGGCCCCAACTGCCCCCTTGACTAGATCCCTTCATATGGTGCATATAAGGGCAGTCCTGCTCCCTAGCCTCGTAGCGCTGTTTGTCAAAAGGTGGGAAAATACACAAGCCTACTGAATATGTCATTATATAAGTATGATAAGGGGGTGTGTGGGGCTGTATAGAAAAGGAAACTGAGCCAGGTTGTACAGCATCAGGAAACTCTCTCTAGAAATAACATTTGAGCAACAATCAGAAAGATGAACAGGAGTAAATAATGTGGGGGGTGTGGGGCTATAAGACACATAGGCAGAGGCTGGAATCCAAGCTGTGGGAAGAACTTGCAGGAAGCTGCAGTGTGATATTCAAAGTCTTAAGAGAAGTCTAGTGCCATGGGAGCCCAGTGAGCACAGTGGAGCCATGCATAACCCAAATAAAACCAGGCTGCCTATAGTCCAGTCTTCACAGGACTTGTGCCAGAGAGAAACAAATCAAAACCAAAAACAGAACTAGGAGGAGTAACATGTATCATTTCTGGATAACTCTTAACAATACTGAAATAGGGACTCAGCTGTCAAATCTCCCCAAATTCTTCATCAGCCATTTCTTTCCCAGAGTCCTAAGAGCAGCTATAGAGGAAACAAGGCTTTGACTATAAATGGAAGATGGAGGAGGAAGGATGTCTGCATGATTCTCCTCTCTTTTTTGTTTTCATTATACCTGAATACCTTAACAACAAATCAGACCTTTGTTGCTCTTGGAGGATCAGTCTGCTAATAACCCTCATGGAGTCTACTTGAGAGATTCATTTCCCGCCACTTCCTCCTTTCCCCATTGTTTGCAAGTATAGCAATGATGGGTTATTTTTAAGTGTCCTTTTCTAACCTTTTCCATTCACTTGACATTGACAGGAGGGTGCTCAGATCAATGTCCCTTTCGTAAGTTCTGGTTTTCCTCTCCTTCCTGCAGAAGATGAGGGAACTTTATACATAGGGTCTTGGGAACTGTGTAATACAGATTGGACTTTTTCTTAAAAACAATAGAAAACCAACACAGGGTTTTTATTTTTACATTTTTATTTTATTTTAGTTTGAGAAGAAGTTTTGCTCTTGTCAGCCTGACTGGGGTACAGGGGCACCATTTATGCTCACTGCAACCTCCACCTCCCAGGTTCAAACAGTTCTCCTGCCTCAGCCTCCCAAGTAGCTGGGATTTCAGGAACCCACCACCACACCCAGCTAATTTTTGTATTTTTAGTAGAGACGGGGTTTCATCATGTTGGCCAGGCTGGTCCGAAACTCTTGACCTCAAGTGATCAACCCGCCTTGACCTCCCAAAGGGATGGGATTACATGTGTGAGACACCGTGCCTGACCCAGGGTATTTAAATGTTAAATAAAAACTTTTTTAAAATATATGTATATATATACATTTTTATTATGTATTGAGAAATTATAGATGCATATATTTATAAAGTATGAGCTGGTATTATGGGTTTTTATGGTTTTTGTTTTGTTTGGCGATAGTATCTCAGTCTGCCCCCAAGGCTAGAGTGCAGTGGCACAATCATAGCTCCCTGCAGCCTCAAACTCCCGGGCTCCAGTGATCCTCCTGCCTCAGCCTCCCAAGTAGTTGGTGCTACAGGTATGCACCACCATGCCTGGCTATTTTTTTTTTGTTTTGTAGAGATAGGGTCTCACTGTGTTTCCCAGGCTGATCTTCAACTCCTGGCTTCAAGCCATCCTCCCAGCTTGGCCTCCCAAAATGCTGGCATGACACATATGAGCCACTGTGTTCGGCCTGATTTTTTCATACAGTGGTATTATTTTAAACAGAGAAGAAATATGATCAGATTTGTGGTCCTTAATGAGAAGATTTCACTGTTCTCAATTCAGCATGAACTTTTCCCAAGTCCAGCAGAAACTGTCTTTTCTAACATAGCTGACATCACTTCTCCTAAGTGGACACTGTCACATGCTTGTCCCCTTGCTCTCTACCAGGTTTCTCAAGCTCAGCACTATCGATGGTCTGGACCAGTTCATTCGATCATGTGGGAACTCGTCCTGTGCCCTGCAGGAGGCTTAGCAGCATCCCTGGCCTCCACACATTAAATGCCAGTAGCGTCCTTCTCATGGTGACAACCAAAGATGTCTTTGTATTGCCACAATTGTCCTGGATGAGAAGCATTGCTGCATGGTTTAGTATTCATATTTTTTCTCACCATGTCATGGGATATTCATGTAAATGATATCTGTCCAGTATATACAGAAGGCTTGGTGTCTGTAGATATTGACATCTGGGCCCTCTATTTAAGCCCCTGAGGATTTTGATCTTTTATCAGTAAAATTCAAGGTTCTTACCCTGTCCCATCTGCCTGGCTGGCCTCTCCTTAGCGTGAATGGACTGCCTTTTCCCATAGCCTTGTGGGCACTATTCAGAATGCTGTGGTTATATAAAGGCTTGGCCAAAGAGGGCATTAGGTAGCCACAGCAAACACCTATTCTTGTGCTTGGAATGCGTGAGGCCTTTTATGACTTGCTGGAGATGTCTCCAGAATTGTTTGAAATGTTTTTTCAAAACCGACTCCTATATTGTTTGAATTTTTTTCAAAATTGACCTTGAACAGAAATAACCTCTGTATGACAAGTGAGAAAATTCATGTTTCTAAAGCAGAAAGCCATCCCAAGTGCTTTCAGAAAGGAGGTCTATTGTGTTCACCAGGGGAAAAGGAAGTTCAGGCGTACCCCTGTCTGACTACGTGATTCATCTCACAACTCAAAAAAAAAAGAAAAGAAAAAGGCACCAGGCTCAGGATGCTGGATTTCCAAGTTCCCTGTGCTCACTAATTTCTCTTCAGAAGAAAAGCAGGTGGCCTGGCTGCCACAAAATACCTAGGAGGGAACTTGTTGGAGTTCAGTTCATCGGAACAGAAATGACAGAATGTCAATTTACCTCCTAACTGCACGTCATCGTCAGGAATCAAATAAGCAATTACATGAAGGTAAATCGAATTCATTTTAGATTCAGATGGACGGCCTGCCCCTAGGTTGCTCCACCGAGGGGAAACAGCCTTTCTGACTACATATGTAACAGCAATCCATGGGTGGTGGGTTTCTGAGCTACGCTACCTCCATCCTCCTTGGCCAACCTGGCTCAAATTGTCACTGACAGCTTCCTACCTGGAATTGCCATGTCCACCCTCCTGATTTCACATCCCATGCCTACCCCAAGCCTAGAGATGTGAAACATGGCAGGAAGGTGCCTCTAATGGTGGAATTTTAGGCATCAGTGTGTGGGTATATGTCCATATAAGATCAATCCCTTCCACCAGTGACTTCTGATAACTTCTCCCACGGAATCCATAGAGCATCTTTTCAATTGGTCCAGCCAGGTAATATGGTGATCTTTGAAGTCAAAGAAGAGAAGGAGGATGAAAGAAAGGCTCATTAAAAAAAAAAAAGTCAGTCTAGATGACACAATGGATTCGCTTATTTAATTCTAAAAGTAACTCTCTGAAATAGACATTATTACGTCTCTCCATATTTTAAAAATCTTAGAGATGGTAGTCACCTTATATTCATGTTCTTATATTCATATTCCTGGCCTTCCTAGATATAAGTTTGGGGCTGTGAGACTCATTCTGGTGAATGGGCCATACACATAAATGATAGGTGTCGCTTTCTGGTCAAGGTGGTTAAGAGGCCTCCTTCTTTCTCTTCTCCTGTTGCCACAAACATGCAGGCCACAAGGTCCTCATGGTGCAGTACCAAGATGTTAGATAGTAACGTTAATTCCACTCACACACTCATATGTTAAAGAGTTTTGAGAAGGCTGATACTTACACCTTCTCCAATATCTTGCCAAGTTCTCATCCAGCCTCTTCTTGCACAGTCTCAATAATAAGAAACTCACTACCTCCTCAGCATCTTATTTTATTTATTTTATTTTTTTGAGATGGAGTCCCACTGTGTTACCCAGGCTGGAGTGCAGTGGCACAGTCTTGGCTCACTGCAACCTCCACCTCCTGGGTTCAAGCAATTCTTGTGTCTCAGCCTCCCCAGTAGCTAGGATTATAGGTGCGTGCCACCAAGTCCAGAGAATTTTTATATTTTTAGTAGAGATGGGTTTTCACCATGTTGGCCAGGCTGGTCTCAAACTCCTGACTTCATGTGATCCATCCATCTCCGCCTCCCAAACTGCTAGGATTACAGGCATGAGCCACCGCACCCGGCCCTCCTCAGCATCTTATATGTGGTTGATCTGTGTCTCTAGCTGTCCTCATCCTGTCCTTGGGAGGCATGCACATCAAGTAGTATCAGGAAGTATTCTTGCTGTTAAACCGAACACCTTTCTCAGTGTTTGGACATAGTTCACCTGTCCTCCATAACTTTCCCTTTTCCAAAGCTTGGTTTTTTAAGTCGTTCCTTGCATTTGCTTGGTGTTGAGTTCCCTCCCTTGCCTCCTTTTTTTTCCAATTTATTTTTATTTTTTGAGACGGAGTCTTGTTCTATCTCCAGGCAGGCTGGAGTACAGTGGCACGATCCAGCTTACTATAACCTCTGCCTCCCAAGTTCGATGATTCCCCTGCCTCAGCCTCCCAAGTAGCTGGGACTACAGGTGTGCACCACCACACCTAGCTAATTTTTTGTATTTTAGTAGAGACAGGGTTTCATCATGTTGGCCAAGATAGTCTCGAACATCTGACCTTGTGATCCGCACACCTCAGCCTCTCAAAGGGCTGGAATTATGGGCAGGAGCCACCACGCCTGGCTCCCTTGCCTCTTATATTAAAAACAGCAAAGTAGGTAGCCACAGAAGGCAAATGGCATGACACAGGACTCACCATTCCTTCATGACAGAACCTGGCCCTGAACTGCCTAAGCTTAACGAAGAAGAAGATTGGCATCTGGTTTGCTCACTGTTGTATCCCAGAGCAGTGCCTGGCACACAGTATATGCTCAATTAATATTCATTGAGCAAACGAATGAACCCAAAAGTCCCAGCTCCCATTATTTTACAATATAAATAAATAGTCAATCCTAAATTTTATGCTGAACTCGTATCTTGGAATGGGTGGGCACAAAACGCTACAATAACACAGCTATAATTCAAATAAAGCATTCATCAAATAGTCTTGGGCTTACAAGACACCTACACTTCACCCAAAAAATCACATGTATATGTAGAAGTTACTAAAGATGAAGGTGAAGACGTTTGACCACTCCACCTCCCGTTCCCACACCTTCAAACTTTGTTGACTTCTACTTAAGCATTTTTTCATGGAAACTGTTACAGACGCCCTGCATTCTCATTCTCTCCACAAATATTGTGGTAATTTCTAAAGCCTTATTGAGATACCTATCCTTGGGGCATATTTCAATAGTTTCAGTAATTGCTTTATGGATTAGGGCTCAGAGCAGTAAAAAAAGATACCTGGCTTTGGCATTAAAATTATGATTTGCATTTTTTTCCTGAGATGTAGCTTTATAGTGAAAGTAAACTTTTTTCCTGAAAAGGTAGATGTGATATTGAGATGAAAAGGAAGACTGGTTAATAAAACTACAGATAAGTAAACCCTTGCATAATGCCATCATGTTTAGGCAATAATTCATATACATCTGCCTTGCCAGCAATCTCCTATTCCCCACCTGATGAAGCAACATCTTCCTGAGAAACCTGTAGCTGGGGGGACTGGGGGCAGAGCCCAACTCTGGCATTAGCTGTTGTGATCCACCTTTTCACAATGTGTATAAATTGAGAATAAGATTAAATTCATTTATTCATTTACTTTTAACAAAGGAGTTTTAGAACTCCTAAGATATGCCATGCTCTGAATTGCTTTCTACAGTAAAGAAGGGGGCAGGCGATCACTAGCTAGATAGTTATCTGAGTGGCTAGGTGGTTGGGTGGACAGATAGATATGCAGATAGGTGAGTCTACAGATGGATGGATGGATGGATGGATATGTAGATAGGTTGGGAATGGATAGACAAATACAGATGGATGGACAGACACACAGATAGATGAATGGCCAGATTAAAAAGGTGATGAAGAGTTTTTCTTTGTATTTCAGGATCACCTGCCTTCATTCAGTAATCCTCACTCTCTGTCCATGTTTTTACATTAATTTGGCCCCATCCTTGACCAATGGACCTATCATGGCCGATCAGACCATTGAGATGGATTCAAGGCTAGGCAGAGCCCATCAGCTCTAATTCCAAACCTGGAGCAAACATGGCCTACAGGGAAGCAACTCTTTTCCTCCTGAACTTAAATTTGAGAGGATATAAGCCTGGCTCTGCTGGGCGGGTGGTGGGTGCACACACATAGAGCACACCTGGCTGGAAGTGAAGCCACAAGAGAGGAAAGCAGAATGGAGGACAGGAACAAGTGGAGTGCTGATTACATGGCTCAAACCTCTGAATTCTGCCATGACTAATGCTAACACCTCGGCTTTTGAATTCTTGTGAGACTTCATATCTTCAATTTTATTTTTCTTTCAGAGTGTGCAGCCACAAGGGCTCTAAATAAAACAGATACCTAAGCCAGAAAAGGGTTATTGTGTCATGTGCTGTAGAGGATCTAGCATGGAACCAAGCACAGTTCCCACTCACTACCTCCACCATGAACACCAGCAGCCTGGGAGCCATGTGTATTCTGTCTAAACTTTGGGACACAGACCACCACCTCATTTTAAATTGAACAATCTGAAAACTACCTCCATGGAACTACTTCCCAAAGATACTCAAATATTTATGTTTTAGTGGCCCGCCAGCAATGCTGTCTTTAATCAATGGCCTTCTATCAAATAGGTGAGCTGGGTTTCTAGAATGTCCTCCCTCCCTGCCAAGAAACTCAATAAAACTGTTTTCACTATGAATGAACCAAAAGAATGTGGCAAGTAAAGCATGTTTATTTTCCCCAAAGCAGTGCTTGTGTATAAAAGGCTTCTCAACATCGTTGTTGATAAATGATATCCTCTGAGTGTTCTTCCAGCTTTAAACTTTGTGATTGCATGCGAAGATCAGTATGAAACTTCTCTGTAGCACCACATAATCTCACCCTAGCTCACCACCATGCCTGGCACAGAGAAGGTTCTCTGTGTGGATCTGGTGAATAATTAGTGAATAAATTTAGACCTAACCATAACCCTCATCCCCAAGCTGCTCACTTAGAAAAGACCCCAGTAGGGAGTAACTGTAAGAGGCAATTAGATTCTAAAGTTATCACATAAAGAAACAATCACATAGTCAGAATTTCCCTTAAAAGTCCTCTTGAGTCACCCATGCTGTGAAGATGCAGATAGTTTCTCAATGTGTCCAACACAGTCCATTTTCCCTCCATCTTGAACAGACCATTGTGTTTGGGGATGAGCATCTGATGAAGAGCTTGACTTGTGTTTAAGGGATCGTATTGAATAAAAACAGCTGTCTGGCACCTAGCAAGAGTAGATGTTCATGGTATGAGGGATAAAAGAGCAAACAAAGGGACTTCTAGAATCAGATTTTCTCAGGTTATGAGTGGGATGGTGGTTGAAATAAACTATATGATTGCAAAGTTTCATCCTCACCTTCCCCTACCTCCTTCTCCATCTTCATCCTCTCCCTCTCTCCTCACTCTCTCTCTTGTTCTTGCATCTGCTTACCTCATTTAGTATAATTTAAATTACTAACACATGCTTCTGATGCAACTCTATTGTATCCCTAAACCTTCACAGGCCAATGAATGTCCCAGGTAAAAGTCACAAAAAAGAGACCTCCCTCCATCCTCTGAGGCCAATCCCAATACAGAACCTTCTATGGCTAATAAAAGAATACTTTGTACTCTTTCTCTCTCCATATTCAGATGATCTTGGGGAAGCAGAAAGATCAGAGGAAAATGCTTCCAGCGATTTTCACATTAGATTCTAAAACCACTCTGATTCATTCTTTTTCCATCCAAATAATCCCTGTCTTTATAGTAAAGGTGATGAATGGAAACGGCATCCTCGGAGATTTATATGCATCTTGCGGACTTTTTCATTTCCTCTTTTATCTCTCTTCTTTCCGTCTTCTTTTCATTTTTGCAGTGCAACAAAGTTTCACAAGGAAGGATTTCATAGAAAATCCATGTCTGGGGATTTATTTGAGCCTTTGTCATAAATTATGGCAACATAGAATCAGGCTCTTGCTATATAATTCCAAATATTTCAACAAGGTGATTATGATGAAGTCCAAGACTCCCTTCGGCTGGAGTAGCACTTGTGAGTGTGCAGCTGCTGTCCCAGATATGAGGGAGACAAATGTGGATACAAAGACTTCTTTTGATGAGATGGCAAAGCTGAGTTTTGGAAAGGAAGGCAGTCTTTTCCCCCAAAAGAATACTCTGTTGAAATAGAATTGTCTTTTTAAAGCGGAGATCAGCATCTATGGAGCGTGAAGATGACAGCACCCAAGACTAAAGAGCTTCCCTGGATGAAAAATGACCTCATCCCTTGATTCATCTTTGCAGTTAATATAATGACCTTTAAAATCGAGTTGCCGAGAATTGGACAAAGTTTTTTAAAAAAAAATCAAACAAGAAAGCCCCAAAAAGATGATAAGGGACTGTTTAAACACCTGCTAAGCGGGCGCTGTGCCACCTATGACTTACCACATAAACCAGAGGAGTAGGCCAGCCACTTTGCTCACCACGTCTGGATAAAAATCTAATGAGAGAATTAAGGATCACTTTGATGATCAGTTTCTATTCTGAGCCCAATCTCTGTGGCCCGTCCAAACTTAGAATCAATCTCTGCCAAGGACATTGGGGGTGCTCAGTGGTCCAGCTGACCATCTCAGGAAGGCGGGGGCATGTCCAAAAATCTCACACTCATCTTTAAATCAGCCCCAGAGCTGGTGGCCCTGACTTTGGGCAGAGTAACTTAATGCCTCCTTTCTATAAAAACCTCAACATTTTTCTCCAAGAAAATACCCATTCTTCATTGCACATGGTCTTGATGAGAATGAATGTCGTCAACACATTCTGCCCTCCCCTTGCCTTGGATGGTAAGTGATTCATATTGAATCAATTAGATACCATCACGCAGGAATGTAAACTTTGGATGGAGTGATTTAAGGGCAGAGCATAGTTGGAGCTGACTTCTCTTGATAGTGGGATTCACAGCAAGGGACCCCTCGCTCCCTGTCTGGGTTCAAAGTGTTTTAATTCCTTACTACCCAGCCAGAAAAAGAAATGAATTAATGGCACTTGCAGCAACATGGATGAGATTGGAGACTATTATTCTAAGTGAGGTAACTCAGGAATGGAAAACCAAACATCATTTGTTCTCCCTCATAAGTGGGAGCTATGCTATGAGGATGCAAAGGCATAAGAAAGACACAATGGACACTGGGGACTTGAAGGAAAGAGAGGGATAAAAGACTACAAATTGGGTGCAGTGTATACTGCTCAGGTGATGGGTGCACCAAAAATCTCACAAATCACAACTGAAGAACTTACTCATATAACCAAACACCACCTGTTCCCCAATAACCTATGGAAATTTTAAAAAATAAAATAAATTTTGATTTAAAAAAACCCAAAGTGTTTTACTTCCTGTCCTTGCTGGAGCTGGGTTCTGCACTTCTCCTTGGATTCTGGGTGTTTCTCCATGCGTACACTAGTAGTTCAATTTTTTTTTTTTTTTTTTTTACATAAGTGAGCTTGAGTTGGCCTCTGGTGTTGGCAAGCATAGAACCAACTGACATAAGTAGTTTAGTGCTTTGCTACTCAAGGTGTGATCACAGGCTAGTTGTGTCACATGGAAGATGATGACAAATGCAGTATCTTCAGTTTCACTCTAGATCTACTGAATCAGAATCTGCATTTTTTTTTTTTTTTTGAGAGAGACAGACAGAGTCTTGCTCTGTCACCCAGGCTGGAGTGCAGGAGCACCATCTTGGCTTACTGCAACTTCCGCCTCCTGGGTTCAAGCAATTCTCCTGTTCCTGGGTTCAAGCAATTCTCATGCTTCAGCCTCCCAAGTAGCTGGGACTATAGGCATGAACCACCACCACAACCCAGCTAATTTTTGTATTTTTAGTAGAGACAAGGTTTTACCATGTTGGCCAGGCTGGTCTTGAACTCCTGACCTCAAGTGATCTGCCTACCTCAGCCTCCCAAAGTGTTGGGATTACAGACATGAGCCACCGTGCCTGGCTCAGAATCCACATATTCACAAGGTTCCCAGGTGATTCCTGTTCACGTCCAACTATGGGAAGCATGGGTTTAATAGAGAAGCACGTGGACTCTGGATTGAAAAAAGCTGCACCTTTGTCCTCAGTCTCATTTCTTCCCTGGGTCATCCTTATTTCTTCACTTCCTAAACAATGATAATTTCTCTGCTTTGTTAGTTTATTCCTTTTCTCACTTACCAAATATTTATTGGCCCAAAGATGCTACGCTAACAACTGGAGATAGGGGTCAAATAAATTGTAGGTTTTTCCCTCAAAAAGGTGACAGACTTAACAGAAGAGAAAAAGATGGAAACATCTGCAAACACTGCATACCCCAGTTTTCTCAATTTTGATATAGGCACAGTAATAACACCTATTGCACCAGGTTTTATAAGGGTTGCCTTTTTAGGAATCCATGTTAGAATGAAGCACTGTGCCTACACATAATAACTGATCAGTTAGTGTTAGATATTATTAGTAATTACTTCAAGCACCATGACTGAGGTATGTAATTCTATTAGCACACATTTCTTAAGTGCTTGCAGTTGACCAGGATTGGGTCTAAAATCTTGTTATATATAATTTGATTAAACTCTGAGATCAGCCATAGGAGGTAAGTACTATCAATATCACCATTAGACAGAAAAGGAGGTGCATGACGTACCAGCTATAGCACAGATAGAGGTGAGAGTGATCACCTTTCTTTGTGTGTGTGTTTGGGGGTGGGGGCATATACAGAAAAGGGAGCTCTTCATCCAGAATATGAATGATGAAGACTACATCAGGTAAGTAGAGGCATCACAGAGTGGGAACAGCAGGTGAAAAGGATGAAGGCATGAGGAGTGAATTAATAGGAGGAGATGTGGCTGGATAAGAAATATCAAACCAGCCAGATTTTTTTCTTAAATGTAAGTGAGCCTGAGTTGGCCTCTGATGTTGGCAAGCATAGAACCAACTGACACAAGTAGTTTAGTGGCTCACACCTACAATCCCAGCACTTCAGAAGGCCAAAATGAGACAATAGCTTGAGCCCAGGAGTTTGAGACCAGCCTGGGCAACATAGCAAGACCCTCTCTAAACAAATATATATATATATATATATATTCTAATTAGCCAAGCATGGTGTTGTGTGCCTGTAGTCCCAGCTACTCAGGAGTCTGAGGTGGGAGGATCACTTGAGCCCAGGCATTCCAGGCTGCAGTGAGCTATGATTCAGCCACTGTGCTCCAGCCTGGACAAGCTGAAAAAGACTCTGTCTCCAGAAAAAAAAAAAATCAAAGTACCCAAATGCATTGTATCTTGACCTGGAAATACCAGCTCATGGGGCCTAATGCACATTCCTTGCACATGTAGCTTGAGAATTTGAGCTGGGTCTTCAGCAACACCATTCATTTCCAAGGGGCAAGTCATGTAACAGGCTGTTGCCTCCTACCTGGAAAAAGACAGGAAATCTGGGAAAACAGAGACAATAACTAATGCTTTTGCCTTTCCCCTCTAGGGACACACAGACATAGATGGTCTCATCCAACCAGAGTACTTTGAACATTTTTTGATTGACAGCTCTGAACAGATGCGTGAACACTGCGGTCCAAGTTAAGGTGCCGAGGTGAGGTTCTCTGCTCTGCTTTGCCTTCAACTAGCCTGTGAATGGTTTAGGTTCTTGGACTGTTCCCGGCTTAGCTCTGTTTCCATGGCCTTGCACAGAGCTTGGCATGACAGCAGGTACTCCAAACATGTCTGAAAAAATTGTGTTATCTCCATCCATTAGCTGATGCCATTGGTTCAATTCAACTTTGAGTAGAACTTGTGTGTTTTCAATTCCAACAGATAATGTGGTATCTGCAGAAGACTGGATCCTCTTTGTCAAGTTTAAACACTACTGTCACCTTCTCCAAATGTCCCTCCTAATCATTTGATCAAAAGAATCTTCACACACTCCGGTCATCAGCGACTATCCTCCCTGCTTTATTTTCTTCACAGGTTTTAGTATCTGTGAAACTGTCCCCCCGGGGTTGAAAAGCATTGCATGTCAGGTTCTGTACATAAATGTAGTTATAATTAAGCATTAATCAGGCTGCACTTTGACTAACTTCCTTGCTGCTAAAAATCTTGAAGCACTGGATATGAACCATTTGCATTCCCTTTGTTCCTACAGAGGGATTTCAGACATTAGCTTCATGAGATTGTTTAAGAATTGATTTGCATCCCTTTCATTCATATAGACAAGATCTCTGACATTAGAATCATAAGGATTTGGTTAAAGATGTTTTTCAGACCCTGAATTCTAGCCACTTGTTAGAAAACCCCCCACAGAGGAAAGGGGATCAGCAAGTGAATACAGCTTCTTTTGTTGTTTGCTGGTCTCCCTCTGTTGCCCAGGCTGGAGTGCGGTGATGCCATTGGAGCTCACTGCTGGACCTCCTGGGCTCAAAGGATCCACACACCTCCACCTCCCACAGTGCTGAGATTACAGGCATGAGCTACTGTCCTTGGCCAGAATACAGCTTCTTCATCTCCTTGTACTCTGACTTCATCCTGCACTTTTCCACCAATCAACGATCTCCATACATCAACCCACTCAAAACTCTTAAAAACACAAACCCAAACTTCTCAGGGAGATGGATTTGAGGTTTCTTCTCATCTCTTCATTCAGTGACCCTATGATTAAACCCATTTCTCTGCTGCAACCCGATGTCTCAGCATATTGACTCGTTGTGTGAATCAGCCAATGAACAAACTACAGTTACATCTATACTTCCTCACCAAGGTATTTGTTTACTTGTATATTGTCAGTTTGTTCCCATAGAACCTAAGCTCTGAGAATCTTTGTCTTCTTCACCATGATATTTACAATACCTTGAACAGTGTCTGAGACACTGCAATTGTGCAAAAAAAAAAAATAGTGAATAAAGAAATGGCTGTCCTAACCATAATTTTTACACATGTACCTCATTTCATGGAGGTGAAATAGTTGAAAATCTGGTACTGTATTCTTAAATAATTTAAAAGATTCTTCCACTTGAAATTCCACAAAGAATTCTACAGCCAGCTCAATGAGGGCATGAAGAGACAATGTCACCCACTGTGCATGCAGCATGACAGATAGAAAGGAAGTGTGCAGTGACTTTGTAAACTAGCTAGACATCTGTCCCAGATTGGGTCCTCTGGAAGACGTCGAATTGGAGTCTGGGTAAAAGTGTTTATTTGGGAACAATACCTCGGAAAGAAAGGATAAAGCAGCTTGGGAATCAGTAAGTCATGTAAGGGGTGGTTGCCTCTTTCCTGGAAAGACAGCAAATCTGGGGAAAGAGAGACTGTAACTGTATTTTATAATAGGTGGGACAGAAAAACCTCATGCAACCTGGCAGGGAGCTCTGGAGCAAGTATTGGATCATATCAAAATGACCCAAGTGGCGCCAAAGTGCCCAGGGGTTAGTTTATGCCCCTGTTTCAGTAAGTCACAGGCTGAGGCTGCCCCAGGAATGGCGTGACCTGGGGCAGCAAATGTCTGCAGCTGAGAAAGACCCTAAAGGAACAAACAGCTGACAGCCACCTGCAAACCACACTTTCCAGAGCTGGGCAGCAAGTCTTTTCTTTGAAGGATCATCAAGACAGGGCACTCCTGGGCACTTCAGCTCTCTGAATTTCATGCTCAAACCAAGGCTGTCTGAAGTCTGGCTACTGGGTGTCCACTGAGTTCCTACTGTCTTCGAAGATGTGCCACAAATAGTCCAATTCCTAAATTAGAAGTCACGTCCTATAAGTGCTTGCTGACTTGGCACTAGCAACACTGACATAATTTCACAAATAATGATGTTCTCTGAGGCAAAAGTTGCATTAGATCAATTACCACTCTATTTCAGTGCCATCTGAGTAGCTTTCAGTGTTTATTTCAGTTCACCTATTTTTAAACCAAAGCTCTCAAGCTTCTGAACTGAAACCATGAGCATACCTTCCTCTTCCAGTGCTTGATAGCAGCTGGCTCTCATTTTGAACTGAAGAGAATGATATGAATGTCCTTCCCTCACCAACTCTCTTCTTAATTTCGTTATTTGTATACTGTGATTGGAGGAGGAAAAGTGGTGGTTCTGCTATGACGAGAGTCAAAAGCTTAAGGCAAGAAAGAAAAAGAAGGAAAGAAGGAAAGGGAAGGAAGGGAGGGAGGGAGGGAAGGAGGGAGGGGGTATTAGTATTTCAGGAGAATGGAAGATTAGCTTAAACTGTAACATGAGGAATATTTTCCTGTTGGAGAAAGATGTCAGATGCTGGTGGAGCCAGACTATTAAGAAAAATCATTAAACTTGAGATGTGTGCCCATGTGGCTGGTGTTATGGGTTGAACTATGTTGTTTCCAAATCTATATGTTTAAGTTCTAACCCCTGGCACCTCAGAATGTGTCCTTATTTGGAGACAGATTTTTTTTTTTTGAGATGTAGTTCATCCTGTTACCCAGGCTGGAGTGCAATGGGAACATCTTGGCTCACTGCAACCCCTGCCTCCCTGGTTCAAGCGAGTCTCCTGCCTCAGCCTCCTGAGTAGCTGGGATTACAGGTGCATACCACCTTGCCTGGCTAATTTTTGTATTTTTAGTAGAGATGGGGGTTCACTATGTTGGCCAGGCTGGTCTCGAACTCCTGACCTCATGATCTTCCCACCTCGGCCTCCCAAAGTGCTGTTATTACAAAGTGTGAGTCACTGCACCCAGCTGGAGACATCTTTACAGAAGTAATCAAGTTAAAGCAAGGTCATCAGGGTAGAGCATAAACCAATAAGGCTGTTGTTCTTATAAAAAGGAGAAATTTGAACAGAGACAGTCTTGCACAGAGAGAAGACTGTGAAGAGACAAGGAGAATATGGCCATTGCTGTGAGCTAAATGTTTGTGCCTCTTCCCTCAAATTCATATGTGGACCCAGTTTGATGCCTGCATCCCCAGTTTGATGGTATTTGAAGGCAAGATCTTTGAGATAATTAGGTTTAGATGAGGTCATGAAAGTCAGGCCCTCATGATGGGACTCGTGCCCTTATAAGAAGAGGAAAAGGGAGAGAGACGTTTCTTTCCCTCCACGAGCACCCACGAAGGAAAGGCCATGCACAAAGACACAGCAAGAAGGTGGCTGTCTACAAGCCACGAAGCAAGCCCTCCCCATACAGTGAATCTGTCCATGCCTTGATCTTGGACTTCCTAGCCTCCAGAACCACAAGAAATAATTTCTTTGTTTATAAGCTATCCAGGCTACAGTATTTGGCTATAGCAGCCCAAACAGACTAAAACAGCAATCTACATGATGAGGAGAGAAGCCTGGAAATAGAGTCTTCCCTTACAGCCCTCAGAGGAGACCAATCCTGCTGATGCCTTGATTTGGACATCTGGTCTCCAGAACTATAAGTTAATGAATTTCTGTTGTGTAAGCCTCCCAGGTTGTAGGACTTTGTTACAGCAGTGGCAGCAAACTAACCCAGCTGGATTAGATCAGAAGACTAAGTGATCCTTATTAACTATTCTGCCTCCAGGGTGAAGGATTAGCCGACTCTCCTAAAGCAGAGAAATCTGGAGGCCATAGTCCTGCTGTGGTGTAGGGGACTCAGGAGGAGGTGAGGAAAACACTCCTTCTTCATTCTGACTTCTTTATTTTTATTTTTGAGACAGAGTCTCACTTTCTTGTCTAGTCTGGAGTGCAGTGACACTCACTGCAACCCCTGCCTCCCAGATTCAAGTAATTCTCCTGCCTCAGCCTCCCCAGTAGCTGGGACTACAGGTATGCGCCACCATGCCCGGCAAACTTTGGTATTTTTAGTAGAGATAGGGTTTCACCATATTGGACAGGCTAGTCTCAAACTCCTGGGCTCAAGTGGTCTGCCTGCCTCTACTTCCCAAAGCGCTGGGATTCTAGGTGTGAGCCACCGCGTCCGAACCCTTTCTGCCTTCTTTCTACCATTATCTTCATATTTTCCCTCTCTACCCTCTGAGCTCCCCCCAAGTCTTTTAAGCAGTGGATATCCTGGTGGTGACATAGGGCTCCCTACATTTCAGTGTCCTTGTGTATCAAATGGGAGCTATAAAATCATTGCTGTAAAGAAATGGTGAGAGGAATCTATGGGATGACACATGAGAACCGCAGGCACAGAGCAAGTGTGCTACTAACGAAGCCATTGCCACCCTTACTGTGGAAGGTAAGAACTTCGCATTATACTTAATCATTATATGAGTCACTATAATTAATGATTATAAATTATATTTAATGGGTGACTAATTATTATTATTGGCAAATGAAAGCTCTCTTTGCATCTCTCTGTCACTTGTGGGATGTGTCATGAATCACAGAAGCCTGGGATAAGAGCCTGGCTTTGCAGATCTACAGGCGGTGAGACCTGGGTAAGATGCTTTAGAACTCTGAGCGGTGGAGGTGTTAGGAGGGTCAAAGAGTTGCTGAAAAGCTTTCCAGGGGGACAGCCCTGATGGGAGAGGAATAAATGGGGAAGGAATACAGCAGACACTAGCTAGGTGGTTTTAAAACATCTGGGTTACTTTGGTGAAGAAGCAAGAGCAATGATTATTTTGTTCGCTGTGTGCCCCCATAGTTGGTTAGTGTTGAAGATGGAGCCCTTAGTCCCTAGTACCAAGATCCCTACCTCTTATCTTGTTGGAGGAGGAAAAAAAAAAATCTTCAAACTTACCAGGGGCCAGGAAGTATACCAACGTTTGTTGTCATAGTAGCTTCTTGTTGTTGTTGTTGTTCTTTTGAGACAGGGTCTCACTCTGTTGCCCAGGCTGGAGTGCAGTGGCACAACCTCGGCTCATTGCCACCTCTGCTTCCTGGGTTCAAGCGATTCTCATGCCTCAGCCTCCTGAGTAACTGGGATTAAAGGAGCCCACCACCACACCCGGCTAATTTTTGTATTTTTACTAGAGATGGGCTTTTGCCATTTTGGCCAGAGTGGTCTCAAACTCCTGACCTCAAGTGATCCACCTGCCTTGACCTCCCAAAGTGCTGGGATTACAGTTGTGAGCTGCTACACCTGGCTTTGCTGTTGTTTTGAGTCCTACTGTGTGCCAGAAACTTTGTTAACCACCTTGGATATACTGTGCATACTATTAATAATTTCACAGGTGAAAGTCAAATACCAAGACAAATCTCTAAAATGTTTTATTTGGGAGAGAAGGATTGCAATGCGGAGCATACATACAGACCCGGTGGTCTTCAATACATCCAGAGAACAAAGAGAAGTTTAGAGGCCTTTTAGAAAAGGGGAAATGTTACATATTGCTCTTTGAGAAAGTTCATTGGCAATAAAAGGTTGTGGGAGCTGGCAAGCTCTGTTTGGTAAGTGATGGCCGTGGGTGACACTCGTCTTAAGGTGGTAGCAGTTTCTTCCAGTAGCCATTAGATAAAACTGGTTTCAGGTTACAGCAGGCGGTTGCAGCAGCCAGGCTCACAGAGGGTTACTTTCTGGAAGCAATGTAATGTGCTCTGACTGCCTTTTTTACCCCCAAGCTTTTGACTATGTTTTAGTTGGCCATGACAAGAATGACCCAATTCTATGACCAACCTTCACACAGAATGCAGACTGTAATGTTAACTTAGAGATGAGGAAACCTGGGCTTGGCGAGGTCGAGTCACTTGCTCAGGGTCTTGCAGCTGTAAGAAGCAGAGGCGCAGGACTCGAGTCCAGATGGTTGTGGTACTGGTAGAGGGCGCCCAGGTTCTTGGTGTCTTGAACAAAGAATTAGGTGAAATGCACAAACAAAGCAAGAAAAGAATGAAGCAACAAAATCAGAGATTTATCGAAAATGAAAGTGCACTCTACATTGTGGGAGCGGGCTGGAGCATAGGAACTCTAGAGCCCCCATTACAGAATTTTCGGAGGTTTAAATGCCTCCCCAAATTTTCATTGGTTACTTGGTGTACACCCTATGTAAATTAAGAGGATAGAGTAGTTACAAAGTCATTTATTCGGCTTATCCCTGTGTAAATAGAGAAGATATTTCCTGTCATAGCTGAAGTGTTTCCATTTGATTTAATTCTGGGAAGACCTTATGTTCCTGGTCTGGAAACCCTATTCTCCTGCCTCTGTTGGAATGCAGGTGGAGGCTCAGAGAACCCCTGTATTAGTTGACTGGGGCTTCCATAACTAAGAACCACAGACTTAATGGAAATTGACTTTCTCGCAGTTTTGGAGGCTGAAAGTCCAAGGTGGTGATGAGAGCAGGCCTGGTTTCTCCCAAGGCCTCTCTTCTTGACTTGCAGTTGGCTGCCTCCTCACCACGTCCTCACGTGCTTTTCCTCTGTGTGTGTCCCTGGTGCCCCCATATGTCCACATTTCTTCTTCTTAGAAGGACACAAATTGGATTGAAAAAAGACTCACCCTAATGGCTGAATTTTAACATAATTACCTCTTTGAAAACTGTCTCTCCAAATACAGTCATCATCTGAGATACTGAGAACCTTCAATTAGGTAAGGACTTGAACGTATGACTTTCTGGGAAACACAATTCAACTCATGATGAACCCCATACCTGTATTTCCTCAGGTATGGGACATACCATCCTTGAAGCATGATGGCTTCAGGTATAACCTGAACAATAACAGCAGTGACTTATATCTAGAGAAAGTCGTTCCCTTTTCAAATCTCTTTCAGTTGCTCTGACTGCACCAAGAACATCTTAGCTCGGTGCTAAGAACTTGAACACTTCTCCAAAGCTAACAAGTATCCCCTTTGAACAAAAACAGCTAGCTAGCTAACTAAATTTAGTACCCTTGGTTTTTTCATTTTTGTTGTCTTAGTTTTATTTTTATTTATTTTTCTTTTTTGTGGTGGTGGTTGTTTGTTTTTTGGAGATGGAGTCTCCCTTTGTCACCCAGGCTGGAGCACAGTGGCGCAGTCTCTGCTCACTGCAACCTTGGGCTTCTGGGCTCAAGCGACTCTTCTGCCTCAGCCTCCTGAGTAGCTCAGACTACAGGCACCCACCACCCAGCTAATTTTTGTGTTTTTAGTAGAGACAGGGTTTCACTATGTTGTCAGGCTAGTTTTGAACTCCCGACTTCAAGTGATCCACCTGACTTGGCCTCCCAAAGTGCTGGGATTACAGGCATGAGCCACTGTACCCATCTGCATTTATTTTTCTAGTGATCTAGTCAGAGTAAGGAAAAGCAGCCTTTTCATTTCAGATACTGATGGAAAGTTTCCCTTTTATTATTTATTATCTTTTTATTGTTGCCCAGGCTGGAGTGCAGTGGAAAGATCTTGGCTCACTGCAACCTCCACCTCCTGGGTTCAAGGGATTCTCCTGCCTCAGCCTCCCAAGTAGCTGGGATTACAAGCATGTACAACCACTCCTGGCTAATTTTTGTATTTTTAGTAGAGATGGGGTTTCACCATGTTGTCAGACTGGTCTCAAACTCCCAACCTCAAGTGATCTGGATTACAACAGTGAGCCACTGTGCCCGGCTGCATTTATTTTTCTAGTGATCTAGTCAGGGTAAGGAAAAGCAGCCTTTTTGTTTAGGATACTGATGTAAAGTTTCCCTTTTATTTTATTTTTATTTTTTTGAGGCGGAGTTGCCCAGGCTGGAGTTCAGTGCATGATCTTAGCTCACTGCCACCTCTGCCTCCCAGGTTCAAGCTATTCCCCTGCCTCAGCCTCCCAAGTAGCTGGGATTACATACCACTAAGCCAGGCTAGTTTTTGTATTTTTAGTAGGGATGGGGTTTTACTGTATTGGCCAGGCTGGTCTTGAACTCCTGACCTCAAATGATCCAGCCTCCTCAGCCTCCCAAAGTGCTGGGATTACAGGTGTGAGCCACCCTGTCCAGCTGCATTTATTTTTCTAGCGATCTAGTCCTGGTAAGGAAAAGCAGCCTTTTCGTTTCAAATACTGATGTACAACTTCTTCCCTTTTGAATAAATATGTTTTGTAAAAGACTGAGTTCATTAAAGCAACAAAAGTAGTAAGCAAATCAGAGTGAGTGGTCCATGGATGTGGCAGCCTGGGTCGATGGTGCTACGATGATGGAAGGCGGGGAAATATTGCAGCATAGGCACTGCCGAAAGAGAAAGAGTCCATAGGTCAGAGGCTGAGGAGAGAAAATTCCTGAGGGGTGTCTCAGCTGGGGATTGCATGGGGGATCTCAGGCTAAGATTTAGGTATTTTGCTTCCTCCCTCCTTTCTTTCCCTTCCTTCCGTCCGTCCTCCTTTCCTTCCTTCCTGCGTATGTCTCTCTTTCTTGTCCGTCCTTTCTCTCTTCTTTCCTTTTCCATTTTTTCTTTCTTGACAGGGTCTGACTCTGCCGCTCAGGCTGGAGTGTGGTAGTGCAACCATAGCTCACTGTAGCCTTGAACTCCTGGCCACAAGTGTGCTTCCTGCTTTAGCCT
>CAUYQU010014148.1:0-31979 GCA_963574635.1 Cheracebus regulus | reverse complement strand
CCTGTAGTCCCAGCTACTTGGGAGGCTGAGAAAGCAGGATTGCCTTTACCCAGGAGGCACAGGTTGCAGGGATTCAAGATCATGCCACTGCATTCCAGCCTGGGTGACAGAGTGAGACCCTATATCAAGGAGAGGAGAGGAGGGGAGGAGAGGGGAGGGGAGGGGAGGGGAGGGGACGGGAGGGGAGGGGAGGGGAGGGAGAAAGAAGAAGGAAGAAAGGAAGGAAGGAAGGAGAAAAAGAAGAGAGGAAGGGAAAGAAAGAAAAAGGTGAAAATCCATTCAAATGAAATAAGGACCTCGGAGTCTGAAAGACAAGAAGCAAAAAGGAAAGAGAGAGAAGAAGAGATGAGAGAGAAAGGGTGAGATTGAGAAGCTGAAAAGGATCGGGGGAAGAGATGAAGCTGCAGGGGCTGGACGCTGGGAGCGAAGGCTGGCCGGAGGCTAAGCGTGGCTCCAAATTGGCGAGAATCTTCACAACCTGCCACTGAGGCAGGGAGTGTTCTCCTCACCCCCGGTTCTTTCCAGATGGGCGAGGCTGGGGCTGGTCCTGGGGACCTCTGTTCCTCCTCCTACCTTTTCTCTTTTTAAAAGACAGGATCTCTTCTCCTGTTCTGTCTCCCAGGCTGGAGTGCAGTGGGCAGTCATAGCTCCCTGCAGCCTCAAACCACTGGACTCAAGCGATCCTCTCATCTCAGCCTCCCGAGTAGCGGGGACCACAGGCACACATCACCACGCCTGGCTAATTTTTTAAAATTTTTGTAGACAGAGGTCTCGCTAGGTTGCCCAGGCTGGTCTCAAACTCCTGGCCTTCATCAATCATCCCTCCTCAGCTTCTCAAAGCATCAGATTACAGGCGTGAGTCACTGCACCCCACCCCTGATCGTTCGTACATCGCCTTTAGGGAGATGTCAAGGAAAGGACCGTGATGACACAGGAAACAGAATGGATCCATGCCCCACAGACGGAACGGAGCACTTCCTGTTTCCCCCTGCCCCTCCCAGACAAAAAACACGGAAATTAAAGAATCAACCCAGACTTTAAATGAGATCGAATATTTTAATCGGTTTCACTCTGCAGGTGGCCAGAGAAGGGGGACCTGGAGGCCAGGGTGTGGGGAAGAGGAGGACAGAGAAAGTGACACCTTCTCAGAGAGGCTCCTGGCTTCTTCCTTCTGCCCCCACCTGCCTTGTCACTCCTCCCGGCTTTAGGGCGGAGAACGTTTCACATCCCTCATGCACAGATTGAAGAACCAGCGCTCAGGAGCCCACCCCAGGAAAAGCCCCCTGTAACCTCCTACTCAGATTCAGCATTCTGCCCTCTGTGACTCCTGGCAAAGTCTCAGAAGACTTTGAGACGGCCAGGATCAGGCCGTCTCGAAGTCCTACACCATCGACCTGTGATGGGGGCTCCCCGGCCTCAACTTCTCACTCTTTCCTAGAACGTTGCATCCATCCTTCAGCCCCTCCCCGACACCCATCAAGTTTCTATGATTTGTTTGCACGAGACACATCCTCCCAACAAGGAGAAGATTCTCGTCCACGCCTGAGTCCCGGGCTCCAGTGCAGAGCATCAGGGTCTTTGAAGAATGTAACTGATAGTGGATTCTGGTCCCAACGTTTGCACAGACCCAGGGCAGAATGTCACCTCCTGTGTGAGTTTCGTCCGGCTCCCCCAGCCTCCCCAATGACACATGTTGTCTTCTGTTTCTATTTTCATCCCACACTGGACTCCTGAGCTGTCCCTGGGTTTTTTTCATTGTTGTTATTGTTGAGACGGAGTTTTGTTCTTGTTGCCCAGACTGGAGTGCAGTGGCTTGATCTCTGCTAACTGCAACCTCCGCCTCCCGGGTTCCAGCAATTCTCCTGCCTCGGCCTCCCGAGTAGCTGGGATTACAGGCGCCCGCCACCAGGCCTGGCTAATTTTTGTGTTATTAGTAGAGACGGGCTTTCACCGTGTTGGCCAGGCTGGTCTCGAACTCCTGACCTCAGGCGATCTTCCTGCCTCAGCCTCCCAAAGTGCGGGGACTACAGGCATGAGCCACACACCTGGCCCACTCCTGGGTTTAATGTCCCAGAACCCAGCATGACTGGGGCCCGTGAGAGAGGAACATATTTTATGTTGAATAAAAGCCTCTTTGTGGGCTGTGGAGATCAGGGTGTGCCCCTCAGGGGGTCTGGGCTGTGTGCGCCTTTTCTGGTCTGGTGCTGGAAACGTCTGATACCTCCCGGCCTCTCTTCACACCCAGCCTTTCTCCTAACATTGGGGAGCTGCTGACAGCGTGTACCTACCTGCTTGTAAGCACAGGTGGTGCCCTATCTCTTCCCAACTCTTAGTCCAGTGACCTCAGGTTGCTAGCTTGAAGTCAGCCGTGGTGGGACTATTTACACCACAGAAATTGACAAACGCTGCAACACCAAGCTTTTCTTCTTCCTTGGAGAGCCCGTTGTTAGACCTCTGCCAGCACACCACTGCCTTCCTGCCCAACTTTCTTTTCGTACCTTGCCTCCTGAGCTCCACTGATGAGGGCTCTTGGATCCCGCTTCCCCACCCAAAAATGAAAGGAGAACTCAGACTGAGGACGCAGGGACCCAGCACCCAACTTCTGGGCATCCAACGATCTGAATCCATCTTCAAGTTCTCACAAGGGCTTGCCTGTATCACCATGAATAAAATTCTATTTCAAGAAATAATGGTGCCACCCCTGGAAAACGTCCTCAAGCCAAGCTCTAGTTTTCAATCCCACCACCAAAACTGAAAACTCAAAAAAAAAAAAAAAAAAAAAAAAAAAAATCTAAAAAAGGGAATGTATGTTTGAGACGTAGGGCTGCCTCCTCCAAATCTATTTCCTCCTCTTCCTTTCTCTTATTTACAGATGGGAGGCTCCAGCTGCTTCTCTGTGAAATGGCCACAACTACGGGTGGTACGTCCCATGCAGCTACCCCAATTCCACCAGTGTCTGGATGAAATTCACCTTTAGAAAATCCTAAAACAAAAGAAAAAAGGAGTAGAGATGGAACAGGCAAGTCGCCTTTCATTTCCCTACCAAATAGACACATTCTCAATGTGCTAATGAGAGAATGTGTGATAAAATGTCTTTTAAAAGAAACTAAGAAGAAAAGTACATATATGTGTATCTACATATATGAATATAGCTCTTTCTCTCTCACACAGCCTCCTACACTACCATGTAAGCCTGATATTTGTGAAGTCTGTCAAATTTCCAGATAATTTCTTTTTAACGTAACTGCATCATTGGCCTAAGGTTTCCCGATGGGGCTTCTTAAAGTCTGTCTTTGGGATTTCTAGAAGGGTCCCTAAGTACATGCTAAAGAAATGTCCATGTGTAGGGCCTGGCGAAGTGGCTCACACCTGTAAATCCAGCACTCTGGCAGGCCGAGGCGGGTGGATCGCTTGAGGTCAGGAGTTGGAGACCAGCCTGGCCAATATGCTGAAAACCCGTTTCTACTAAAAATACAAAAATTAGTCGGGTGTGGTGGGGCACACCTGTAATCCCAGCTACTCTGGAGGCTGAGGCAGGAGCATCACTTGAACCCGAGAGGTGGAGGTTGCAGTGAGCTGAGATCGCACCACTGCACTCCAGCCTGGGTGACAGTGAGACTCCATCTCAAAAAAAAAAAAAAAAAAAGGAAAAAAAAAGTGTCCACGTGGAAAGTTAAGGACTCGAGCCCCTCTACCTGCTTGTTCAAGGGCACGGTGATTCTGACCTAAACATGACCCCAAATCAACATTTGGTTTGATTTCTTCTTGGAGCAAGTTCTCAGCAACAGTTTCTGAAGCCTGGAGCTCGTGGCGTACATCAGCCGGCACAGTCGCGGTGTTGGGGTCGAGAGAATCACTAGAACCTGTGAGCTGTCCCAGGAGAGGGAGAAGCCTCCCCCTGTGGAGGAAAGGGGTGGGCTCTGCGGAGCTAAGCTGGACCCAGAGCCACAGAGGCCACGGTCTTGGGTAGGACCGCTGGTTCCGGCTGCTTTCTCAGGGATGCCGTCCCGGGATCTAAGCTGCAGGGAAGCAGATTCAGACGAGAGAAGGTCCTGAGGCCCGACGGAGAGAGATGGAGAGTGCGTCCTCTACAAGATCTGAAACTTCCAGGCACTCTGATCCTTGTAGTCCAGAGGGTCCATGGGATTGTAGGTGAATTTCCAGGTACCCGTGGGGTCCTTGAATTCCAAACTATCCACGGGGCTGTAGGCGCCATAGCTCTGGCCTGATAGGGAGGTGGGGGACTGGGCCAGGGAGGGCCCCAAGGAGGGGCCAGAGAGGGGGCTAAGAGCTGGGCCCCCCAGCTGGGGCACCATGGGAGAAAGGTAGGGGTCTAGGCCGCTGAAATAGGAGCTCGGAGACCCATAGGCGGAGGGGGAAGAGCAGAAAGTGGAGGCTGGGGCGTAGGTCATGGCATAGGGAGCCGAGGTCAGAGATGGCGCAGAGGCCACCAGCCCAGCCCGCTGCGCCTCAGGCAAAGGGGACTCTGAGGCCGGGCTCCAGATGGACACAGTGGCCACGGCCGTGCTGGGGGAGGCTGAGGGGCCGGGCAGAGGGGGGCTGTAAGAATCTGAGATGCCCAGGGTATCTGGACACACATCCGTGGAGGGTCTTGGGGACGTGCCCGCCTTCCTCTTGGCAGGCCGGGCCTTGGCCTGACCCCCTGGGGGCTGCTGCTGCTGCTTCTGCTGCTGCCGCTGCTGCCTGCATTTAGCCCTGCGGTTCTTGAACCAAACCTGGGGAGCGAGAGCACAGATGGGGGTGGGTAAGTGGAGAAGAGGCCCAGGAGAGCCACAGGGCTCCCAGGGATGAGGATGCTTATTGGTGAGAGGTGCCAGAGTCACATCTCTCTACTTTGCATCCAGCTGTGGGGCATCTATTCATCCATCTATCCATCCAATCATACATGCATTTGCACATGAACACACACATACATCACACCTATATCCATCCATCCAATCATACATGCATGTGCACATGAACACATACATCACACCTACATCCATCCATCTATCCATCCAATCATACATGCATTTGCACATCAACACACACATACATCCCACCTACATAAATACATCCATCTATGCATCCAATCATACATGCATGTACACATGAACACACACGTACATCACACCTGCATCCATCTATCCAAACATACATGTGTGTGCACATGAACACATGCACACATCACACCTACATCCATCCATCCATCCAATACATACACACATATAATTATACATACACCATACACACATACACCATGCATACATTTACCCATCTATCTGGTCATACATACATACATCATACATATATTCATCCGTCTGATCACACAAACATACAAATATACAATTATAGATGCACACATTGTACACACACACATCATACATAGCTGCACTTTATCTAATACATACATACAACACATATTTCATTTATCAATCCAATTATACATGCATGTGTGCACACATGTACATCATATGTACATCATACAAAATGCATGCAATTATACATACATACACCATACACACATTCATTATGCATCCATTCATCTGAGCATACATGCATACCTCATATGTGTATATGTCATACACACATTCACCAGTCCATCTGATGACACATACGTTATACAGATGCTTACCCATCTGATGATACATGCAAGTGTACACACATACATAAAACATAGATTCATTCATCCATCTTATACAATTATATGTACATACATCATACACACATACATCATACATGCCTTAATGATCTAATTATACACACATACATCATATGCACATTCATCCACTCATCTGATCATACAAGCATACAAATATACAATTATACACACATACGTCATTCGCATTAATCCATCCAATCATACATATTTACACTCATACAAACACACATTTTATTTGTCCAATCATATATACATGCATACACTCACCTATACATAAATACACCCATCCATCCAATCATGCATGCATACATACAACTATACATGTATACATACATCATATATACCTACATCATGCATGCATACATTCAACCATCTATCTTATCATACCTACATGCGTTCATGCAAACACACATATATACATGTATCCATCCAATCATATACACAGATACTCATGTATGCACACACATACACTCATCCATGCTTCCAATCATACATACACGCACACACGTATACAGTGACACGTACATACATTCATCTATACATTCATCTATGCATCCACCCACCCACGCACCCACCCATCCATCCATCAGTCAGTTCATAAACATACATTAATCATATTCTACTATTCAGAGGGGCCATCTGTGGAATTGACATTCTAGTTGGGAGAGACAGAGCCTAAATAAACAGCAAATACGTAAATCAGATGGTATCTTAGAGGGCAATAAATACTGTGGAAGAAACAATTGAGCGGGGTAAGGGGCAGCAGTGGAGTCAGGGTCGTGGGGAAACACTGCAGTGTGAAATGCTGTGGTCAGTGTCAGTCTCACTGATTGATAAGCAAAGACTCAAATACGGCGATGGGACCTGCCATATGGTTATCTGGAAAATGAGCATTCCAGAGACAGGGCACTGAGTGCAAAGGCCCCAGGCAGGGGGTCCCTGCAGGCAGGTCAGAGGCCAGCATGGCTGGAGAGGATCAGAGGGCGACGACAGCAGTAAGAGGCGGGGAATCAGTGGGATGGTGGGGGGAGGAATTACTGTCCCCTTTGTAAATGTGGCTGTCACTCTGTCATCTCTCCCTCCTCCCATCACTCTGGGTCCAGGGAGGGCCCATGGAAGGTCACAGGAAGGGTTGGGAGGGGTCCGGGGACCCGCCACCCCACCTGAACCCTGGACTCAGGCAGATTGATCTTCAGAGCCACCTCCTCACGGGCATAGACGTCCGGGTACTGGGTCTTGGCAAACAGCGCCTCTAGCTCCTCCAGTTGGCTCCGGGTGAAGGTGGTCCGCTCCCGCCGCTGCTTCCTGGGGGCGCCTGGGGCGGGATGGGAAACAGGACCCTCAGGTCATCCACAGCTGCTGGTGTGAGGAAGCCCTGAGGCTGGTGGGATGCCAAGAATTCCATCCTGGGTGCCATCTGCTGATCTAGGGGCGGAATACACGTTCCCTGCTTCTACGCCTCGCCCTGTCCTGCATCCTGTGGCTCATGCTCGACTCCGAGGGGAACTGGCTTTCGCCCTACGAGGCGGTGTGTGAGTCATTTTCCCTCTTCTAAACTCTCTTATACACCGCCTAAGACATACTCAGTTGAAGCATGACATCAACCATTTCCAGCCTGTAAAAGTAGCAAGTCACACCGCTCAACTTAGTGGGGGTGGGGGGGGAAACAGCTAAAGAATAATGCTACACATAATTGAGTGCTCACTTCACTCAGAAATAAGGATCTATAAACATGAGCCGGGTGTGGTGTTGGGCACCTGTAATCCCATCTACTTAGGAGGCTGAGGCAGGAGAATCGCTTGAACCCAAGAGGCGGAGGTTACAGTGAGTCGAGATCACACCACTGCACTCCAGCCTGGGCAACAGCAGCGAAGCTCTGTCAAAAAGAAAGAAAGAGAGAAAGGAGAAAGAGAGAGAGAGAGGAAAGAAAGGAAGAGAGAGAGGAAGGAAGGAGGGAGGGAGGGAAAGAGGGAGGGAGGGAAGAAGGAAGGAGGGAAGGAAGGAAGGAAGGAAACACAAAGAAAGAAGGCTTTGCAGCCAGGTGCAGTGGCTCATGCCTGTAATCCCAGCACTGTGGGAGGCCGAGGCAGTTGGATTATTGAGACCAGCCTGGGCAACATTGGGAGACCCCATCTCCACAAAAAAATAATAATAATTTTTTCTAGGCTTTTTTATTAATCCAGATCCTGCACAATCTACAAAAAAATTAAAAAGTTAGCCAGGCATGGTGGCCCATACCTATAGTCCTAGCTACCCGGGAGGCTGAGGTGGGCAAATCCCTCGAGCCCAGGAGTTCAAGGCTGCAGTGAGCCGTGATTGCACCATTGCACTTCAGAGTGAGCAACAGAGCGAGACCCGTCTCAAAAATAAAATTTATATATTAAAAAAAAAAAAAAAAAAAAAAAGCTTTGCTGCCTAGTTCCAATGTTTCACACCTGCAGTCCCAGCTACCCGGGAGGCTGAGGTGGGCGAATCCCTCGAGCCCAGGAGTTTAAGGCTGCTGTGAGCCATGATCACACCACTGCACTCCAGCCTGGACGACAGAGTGAGACCCTGTCTCTGAAAAATATGAATAACCAAGTGTTGCTAATAGGTGAAAATTCCTCGATTCCCCTTCCAGATTGCATCCCCTCTTCCCCACCCCAAAAGGAACCTCTATCCTAAATTTCTTTTTTTTTTTTAAAGATGGGGTTTCACCATGATGGCCAGGCTGGTCTTGAACTCCTGACCTCAAGTGATCCACCTTCCTCAGCCTCCCAAAGTGCTGGGATTACAGGCGTGAGCCACCGCGCCCAGCTCTATCCTAAATTTCTAGGACTGTCCATGCTTTCCGACATTCTCAAGTGACATGTATTCCAGATGAACCCGGAGAGCTGTTATATGGCCCCGAGGTCGCCCCCATGACTGCCTTCTTCCTGCGGGCAAAGGGACCCCAGAGGTCTTCCAAAAGATGGGGCCAGCCTGGGGTGCCAAGAGAAACAAATGTACTCACTTGGGTAGGGCACAGCCTGGTGCATCAGATCCACACTGGGGCCACTTAGTGCCAAGGTGTTGACGGAATAGTGGGGCCCCGGGTTCATATACGCCATCATGATCTTTGGGGACACTGAGGCCCAAGTCGGGGGCCTGCAAAAAAGAGGAGGGATGCTCACTCACTTACCAGCTCCTCACCATGTGGTGACATGCAGTGTGGGAAGTAGAGAAGTTCCTTTTTCAGGTTTCCTTTCTTGTTAAAGAATAAGTGTGCTAATAACTCTGTTAAGCCCTATCCTCTATATCCGTTAGACATGCCACACTTACAGGCACATAGTACATTCTATGTCCTTGTACTTTAACCAGGATATCTGTGCTGGTCATGCTCACAGGCATGTCCCAGCTCTCCACTGCTTTTATCTGTTTAGGAAAGTTTTAAGTTGTTAGCCAATCGGGTTTTAGTTTAGATTGTGAGGTCTGGCTCCAGCCAACAGAGATCAGACACAGCGGTGATGACGACCCCAAATGCATAAGGGATAAATTTGTGTGTTTTCCTTTGTTCTTTGTACTCTTGTGGCAAGGTGGCTAATGAGGGTACCCTTCCTGCAGTCCAGGAAGTAAAAATTGCGTTGCTGAAAGATCCACTGTCTCAGTGCTAATTTTTCTTTGTGGCACTGAGCATCTATTTCCAGCATCTATTTCCAACATGCAGGCTGAGATTCATATCCTGCCTCGGTCTCTTCCTAGGTACGTGGCCTTGGCCATTTATCTCACCTCTCTATGCCTCTGTGTCCGCACGTATAAAATGGCCTCTGCTTAAGGTTCTCAGAGCTTCCTTGAGATTCTGCAAAGCAGAGAGCTGAAGCCATCATGCACCTCATAAGTGCAAGCTCTTTTTCCTACTCTATCCTCTATAAAATCTGGTCCTGGCCAGGCACAGAGGCCCACACCTGTAGTCCCAGCATTTTGTGGGGCCAAGGCGGGAGGATCACTTGAGCCCAGGAGTTAGAGACCAGCCTGTGCAATAATAGTAAGACCTCGTCTTTTTTAAAATTTAAAAAAAAAGCGTTTTTAAAAATTTAACTGAGTGTAGTGTTGCACACCTGTAACCCCAGGTACTCAGGAGGCTGAGATGGGAGAATCACTTGAGCCCAGGAGTTTGAGGCAGCAGTGAGCTGTGTTCAGGCCACTGCACTCCAGCCTGGGTGACACAGCAAGACTCTAAAACAAAACAAAAGAAATCTGATGCCGTAACACTTCCTCATCCAAGATCCCTTCTTTCTGTGACCACAGGCAAACATGCTCAGCTTCACTTATAACCAAGGAATGCGGGTTAACCAGCCGTCCTTGTTTGCCCAGAATGGAGGAGAGGTGGCTGTTTCTTGGAACATAGGACTTTCAGTGCTGAAACCAGCATGGTCCCAGAAAAACTGGATGTGTTGGTCTCCCTGAGGGAGAGTGGCATTAAAACGACAGGAAGGGCCAGGCAAGGTGGCTCATGCCTATAATCCCAGTGCTTTGGGAGGCCAAGATGGGCAGATCACCTGAGGTCAGGAGTTCAAGACCAACCTGGCCAACATGGTGAAACCCTGTCTCTACTAAATATACAAATATTAGCTGGGTGTGATGATGAATGCCTGTAATGCAGCCACTCAGGAAGCTGAAAAAAAAGAAACAGAAAACAAAAAGAAAATAGCATTTATGTTCAGTTGGCAACATAGTAATACCACGCCCATCTCTACAAAAACTTAAAAAAAAAGTAAGGCAGGGCACAGTGACTCATGCCTATAATCCCAGCACTTTGGGAGACCAAGGCAAGCAGATTACCTGAGGTCAGAAGTTCAAGACCAGCCTGTACAACATGATGAAACTCTGTCTTTACTAAAAATACAATTAGCCAGGCATGGTGGTGCATGCCTGTAATCCCAGCTACTCAGAAGATTGAGGCAGGAGAATCATTTGAACCCAAGAGGCGGAGGTTGCAATGAGCCAAGGTCATGCCATTGCACTCCAGCCTGAGTGACAAGATCAATTTTGAAACTCCATCTCAAAAATAAAATAAAATAAACGCAGCATATTTATAATGGTCAAAATGTAGAATTAGACTGTATGTTCACCAAAAGCTTGTAAACAGGCTGGGCATGGTGGCTCATGCCTGTAACCCCAGCACTTTGGGAGGCCAAGGCGGGCAGATCACCTGAGGTCAGGAGTTCAGGATCAGCCTAACCAACATAGAGAAACCCCATCTCTCTTTTTTTGTTATTTTAATTTCAGAGCTACTGGAAATCAAGAGAAACCCCATCTCTAAAATAAAAATTAAAAAGAAAAAAAAGGTTTAAAAAGAAGTTAAAAAAAAACTTAAAAAAATTTGTTCTAGGCTTGGCAATAAGACAAAAGGCTAACAGCATGCCATTTCCAAGTCATCTGGAGTCTTGCCTAACATCTAACAGACCCTCCCGAAGTTTACTTCATATTCTAAGGCAGCAGTTTTCTTTCTTTCTTTTTTTTTTTAATTTCTCAGTTGTGGCATATATCTTTGCAAATAAGGGCAGCAGTTTTCAACCTTTTTGGCACCAGGCACTGGTTTCACGAAAGACAATTTTTCCATGGATGGGGGTGGGCCGTGCACTAGATTCTCACAAGGATCATGTAACGTAGATGGCTCACATGCACAATTCACATTAGAGTTCACGCTCCTATGAGAATCTAATGCCGGCACTGATCGGACGGGAGCCGGGGCTCGCCAGCTGTGCAACCCAGTTCCTAACAGACCACAAACCGGGGGTAGGGGACCCCATTCTAAGGGACTGTACTTGTGTTTGATTTCCTTTTTTTTTTTGAGACCGAGTCTCACTCTGTCACCCAGGCTGGAATGCAATAGTGCTATCTCTGCTCACTGCTACCTCCACCTCCCGGGTTCAAGTGATTCTCCTGCCTCAGCCTCCCAAGTAGCTGGGATTACAGGTGCCTGCCACCACACCCAGCTAATTTTTGTATTTTTAGTAGAGATGGGGTTTCACCATGTTGGCCAGGCTGGTCTTGAACTCCTGACCTCGTGATCTGCCCACCTCACCCTCCCAAAGTACTGGGATTACAGGTGTGAGCCACTGTGCCTGGCTTACTATTCATTATTGATTAGAGTCTAGACTTCGACAAGGTAAATGGTAACTTCAGGGGCCGGTGCAGTGCTTCAAGCCTGTAATCCCACCACTTTGGGAGGCCGAGACGGGTGGATCACAGCGTCTGGAGTTCAAGCTCAGCCTGACCAAGATGCTGAAACGCTGTCTCTACTAAAAATACAAAAATTAGCTGGGTGTGGTGGCAGGTGCCTGTAATCCCAGCTACTTGGGAAGCTGAGGGAGGAGAATTGCTTGAACTTGGGAATCAGATGTTGTAGTGAGTCAAGATCACACCACTGCACACTGCACTCCAGCCTGGGCAACAGAGTGAGACACTGTCTCAAAAAAAAAAAAAAGGAAAAAAAAGGTAACTTCAGGAAGTTTGGTTCCAAATGATTTCTCTCTGGTAGAAAAGATAACCTCAAAGGTTACAGTTGTATTGCCCAGTAGGTCTTTAACCAGTTTTGTATCTAACGTGGTAAACGTTCTCCAGCACATTTTTTCCTGAGTAAACGTATTAACCTCTGTTCATCAAGTTACCCTTTTTGTTTTTGTTTTTTTTTGATGGAGTCTCCCTCTGTTGCCCAGGCTGCAGTACAGTGGCACAATCTCAGCTCACTGCAACCTCCGCCTCCCGGGTTCAAGCGATTCTCTTGCCTCAGCCTCCCAAGTACTTGGGACTACAGGCACAAGCTACCACACCTGGCTAATTGTTTTGTATTTTTAGTAGAGACAGGAATTTACCACGTTGGCCAGGCTGGTCTCGAACTCCTGGCCTCAAGTGATCCACCTGCCTTGGACTCCCAAAGTGCTGGGATTATAGGCTTGAGCCACTGCATCTGACCCAAATTCTCCTTTGAAATAGCTGGTTCCTTAAATAAACCTTTGACCTGTGCTTATTACATATGTGTCTGAGAATCAGATTTGGTTTTGAGGTTTTTTTAAAACACAAGGTTTTCCTCTGTCATCCAGGTGGAGTGCCATAGCTCACTGCAGCCTCCAACTCCTGGTCTCAAGTGATCTTCCCACCTCGGCCTCCCAAAGTGCTAGGACTACAGACATGAGCCACCACATCTGGCCAAATGGGTTTTTTAAAAAATTTAATTGCACTTTGGCCGGGCACAGTGGTTCATGCCTGTAATCCCAGCACTTTGGGAGGCCGAGGCGGGCAGATCACGAGGTCAAAAGTTCGAGACCAGCCTGGCCAACATAGTGAAACCCCATCTCTACTAAAAATACAAAACTTAGCCTGGCGTGGTGGTGCGCACCTGTAGTCTCAGCTACTCAGGAGGCTGAGGCAGAGAATTGCTTGAACCTGGGAGGCGGAGGTTGTGGTGAGCCGAGATCACACCCCTGCACTCCAGCCCAGGCGGCAGAGTGAGACTCCATCTTAAAAATACAACTACTAATAATTAATAAATAAATAAAATTAGGCATTGATTTTACTCATGTGTAGAATATACAGTTATATACGCATAGGAAATTCACAGGAAGGAAGCAAGCTACTGGTACCAGTGACTGCCTCTGGGAAGGAGGGCTAAAACCATATCTCGTTTCTATAGTTGTTTGGATTACTTTTTAATTGTGTGTGTGTGTGTGTGTGTGTGTGTGTGTGTTCTTGTCTAAAGCAAAAACAACAATGAAATCTTCAAAAAGCAAACAGAACATGAAAACCCTCTGAGGATTCCTCATTGCCCTCATTAGGATGGCCTCAGAAAACCTCTCAGCCTCTGCAGCTATTTGCATAAGCCCTTTCCTGGGTCAGGAAGGCCTCTCCCCAAGCCCAAACCCCTCTCACCAGCTAACCCCTTCTCCTCCAGGTCTCAGCTCAACTAGTTTCTCCAGAGAAGCCAACCTACCCCCGAAACTGGATTTTACACACACACACATACACACTCCCTAACTCATTTTCTTCAAGACACAGCATGTATTACATGACATATTTACATGTTTGTTTATTTATCTCTCTCCCCCAGATTCCATCAGTTACGTGAGTTCAGGGACTGGGAATATCTCGGTTCCTGCCATGACCCCAGCACCACCAGTAAATACTTGAAACATAAGATAAAGAATTAAAACTGGATGGCGTCCTAGCTCCCACCCCTTCCTTCCTCTCACTGTCCTTTTCTTCTCATCTGTCTCATGAGGATGGGGAACAGGTTCTGTTTGTTTGTTTATTTATGTATTTATTTATTTTGAGACGGAGTTTCGCTCTTGTTGCCCAGGCTGGAGTGCAATGGCACGATCTCAGCTCACCGAAACCTCCACCTCCCGGGTTCAAACGATTCTCCTGCCTCAGCCTCCTGAGTAGCTGGTATTACAAGCACATTCCACCTCGCCCAGCTGATTTTTTGTATTTTCAGTAGAAATGGGGTTTCACTATGTTGGCCAGGCTGGTCTCGAACTCCTGACCTCAGGTGATCCACCCACCTCAGCCTCCCAAAGTACTGGAATTACAAGCATGAGCCACCATGCCCAGCTATGTTCTATTTATTATAAGTTGAGATTCTACTGTTCATTCAGTAAATATTTTTTGAATGCCTCCCCTGCTTTAGGAACTAGGAATATAGCAAGAAATAAGACCACAGCTTCTCTATTCCCATGGAATTGAACTTCTTGGTTCCATTCCTAGAGAAACCAACAATGAACAAATATATTTTTTTTTTTAAATAAAGATGCCATGACTGGGGGCAGTGGCTCACGCCTGTAATCCCAACACTTTGGGAGGCTGAGGTGTGAGGATCACTTGAGGTCAGGAGTTTGAGACCAGCCTGGCCAACATGGTGAAACCCCATCTCTACTAAAAATACAAAAATTAGCCAGACATTGTGGTAGGTGCCTGTAATCCCAGCTACTTGGGAGGCTGAGGCGGGAGGATCTTTTGAACCCAGGGGGCAGAGGTTGCAGTGAGCCGAGATCGCACCACTGCACTCCAGCCTGGGGGACAGAGCAAGACTCTGTCTCAAAAAAAAAAAAAAAAAAAAAGATGCCTTCAGAGAGTTTCAGGAACTCCCAGGAAAATAAAACAGGGTGTTATGAGAGTGAAAGAGAGTTTGGGGTGCGGTGAGGCATCTAAGAAGTTTTGTGGATCTGGGATAGAGATTTCCAGGCAAGGAAAACAGCAGGTGCAAAGGCTTGGAGGCTGGAGTATCACTCTATCACCCTGAGCGGGACAGGGTCTCCAAGTTTGTCTTGTTGAAGGAGAAACAAGGCACCCAGTGTGACCATAGCAGGGTGATCATGGAGAAAAGCAGAAAGATCGGGTAAAACCTGGTGGGAATGTCAAGAGGAGGCTGTGCTGACAATAAAATCAAAAGCAGCTACATTAAATCCCCAAAATCAAACTGCCTCCAAGTTAACTTCCAATAATCCTTAACCTCTGATATTCATGCCCTGTGTCTTCCCTACTAACAAGGAGGCTGATGTGTGTAACCAACGGGATATTGCAGGAATGACAGAGCGTGGCTTCCAAGGCTAGCACTTGCTCCAAGGAAAGTCAGCCGCCATGTTGTGAGGATGCTCAAGCCATCCCATGGAGAGGTCCATGTGGTGAAGAAACGAGGCCTCCTGCCAACAGCTGTGAGAGTAAGCTACCAGGGAGGTTAGCTCCCCAGCCTCAGCTGAGCCATCAAGTGACTTCGGTCCTGGCCGACATCTGACTACAACTCCATGGGGCACTCTGAGCTGGAATAATCCAGTTAAGCCACTCTTGGATTCCTGTCCCTTGAAAACAATGAGAGATCAGAAGTGTTTATTGTTCAAAGCTGGTAAGTTTTGGGATAATTTGTTACCCAGCAATAAGTAACTAATACACAAGCCTTCTCCATACGGGATGTCATTAATCCCCACCACAACGCTAGGAGGCAGAGACTGTATTACTGTGATGCTTACATTTTAGTTTTGGCTTTGGTTTTAGGGACAGCATCTCACTCTGTTACCCAGATTGGAGCACAGTGGCACAATCATAGCTCACCGCACCCTGGACCTCCTGGGCTCAAGCCATCCTCCCATCTCAGCCTCCCAAGTAGCTGGGACTGCAGGTGTGCCACCACACCTAGCTAATTTTTTAATTTTTGTGTAGAGAGGGGTGTCTTGCCACATCACCCAGGCTGGTCTTGAGCTCCTGGCCTCAGTAGATCCTCCTGTGTCAGCCCCTCAAAGTGCTGGGATTACAGGCATGAGACACTGCTTCTGCCTGATGCTTACGGTTTAAACAACATCTTCAGGCTCAAAACTGTGACTTACCCAGGATCACACTGTGGAGAATCCAGGATTTCAAGGCTAGAGTAATTCCTGAAGCTCCTGTTCTTTTGGCCACCTAACCTGCTTTCCCTCTGTCCTCTCCCACTTCTTCAAAAAGCAATAACGTTAAATATGAACCTCTGGAGAGTGGAGACAGGGAAACCGGTGAGCTTGCCCTGCTGGAGATCATTAGCAGGGCTTGGAACAAGAGCACACCCTTTCATCATCTTCACCATCAAATCTGAGCTAGGTTGTCCGGCTAAGCAATTGACCCTCCAGGAAATCCTAGAGAGCTCACATTTAGGATCATCCCTTTCTGTTGCTGGTGGTGGTGATGGTGGTGTTTTGAGACAGTCTCACTCTGTCGCCCAGGCTGGAGTGCAATGGCATGATCTTGGCTCACCGCAACCTCTGCCCCCCGGGTTCAAGCGATTCTCCTGCCTCAGCTTCCCGAGCTGGGACCACCACGCCTGGCTAATTTTTTTTTGTATTTTTAGTAGAGACAGGGTTTCTCCATCTGGCCAGGCTGGTCTCGAACTCCTGCCCTCAGGCAATCCGCCCACCTCGGCCTCCCAAAATGCTGGAATTATAGGTGTGAGCCACAGATCAAACAACTGATAGTGATAATAAAGTGCTGCCTGGACAAGATGTCAGCAGAGAATAATAACAACACAAATAAGATCCAACAGCCGTTGAAATCTTTCCCTGGGTTTGGAAACAGCCTGAGGCAGCTGATAACAAAACAGCCTCCTTGCAGGTGTGGCAGCACTCACCTGTAATCCCAGTAGTCTGGTAGGCAGAGGTGGGAGGAACGCTTGAGCCCAGGAGTTGGAGGCTGCAGTGAGCGATGGTGGAGCCTCCACCCTCCAGCCTGGGTGACTGAGCAAGACAAAGCAGGCTGGGCACGGTGGTTCATGCCTGTAATCCCAGCACTTTGGGAGGCTGAGGCAGGTGGATCACTTGAGGTCAGGAGTTCAAGACCAGCCTGGCCAGCATGGAGAAACCCTGTCTCTACTAAAAATTCAAAAAGTAGCCAGGCGTGGTGTTGCACGCCTATGGTCCCAGCTACTGGGGAGGCTGAGGCACAAAAAAACGCATGAACCGGGGAGGAGAAAGCTGCAGTGAGCCGAGATTGCACCACTGAACTCCAGCCTGGGCAACAGAGCAAGACTCTGTCCCCTCAAAAATAATCAATCAATCAAAGGAAGACCAGTCTCATGGAGAGGGGGAGGGAAGGAACATCCAGGAATTTGTCACTCGGCAGACACTTGACCCAGGCTTTGTATACAAGATCTTGCAATGAGAATATTTCCAGACACTGATTTTTTTTAATGTTTTTTTTGTTTTGTTTTGTTTTGTTTTGAGGCTGAGTTTTACTCTTGTCGCCCAGGCTAGAGTGCAGTGGCACGATCTCGGCTCACTGCAACCTCCATCTCCAGGGTTCAAGCCTGCCTCAGCCTCCCAAAATGCTGGGATTACAGGCATGAGCCACCTCGACTGACCCAGACACTGATGTTTTATGATCTCAAAGGGTGGAACAAGGGACTCAGTGTCCCTCCCCTGCGGATTAACCTGGGGGGCCCAGGCTGGTTCTCAGAGCTCTAGAGTTCAGCACCCACTGGGTCCCAGGTTCCCACCTGAGCTACTGTTCTCACAGGTGAGGTCTGAATGCTCACAGCCACTTCATGGGGCAGACATGCAGATAACTCCATTCTACAGCAGGGGACACTGAGCCTGGGAGGGAGGGAGGTGCCCGCAGGTCAGGCAGCTGATGACCTTAAGGACCTCCAGGGGGTCTCAGCTTCTCACAAGACCTCAGGGAGTAATAACCCCATGGGAACTTCCTCCAAGATAGTTCCTGGTATCACCCCCGCTTTACAGAGGAGAAAACAGGCTCAGAGAAGCGCATTCTCCAGTTTAGTCTAGCACATCAGCGTCAGAGCCAAGGCTGAGCAAGCACCTGCCACGGAGCCTGTGCCCTCCCGACCACCAGGCGACGTGGCCTCTTGGGACACTCGCCACAGCCCCAAGGAGCTCAGAGGCCCCTTTCTCAGAGGAAGAAACTGAGGCTAAGAGAGGTTTAGTCAATTCCCGAGTTCACACAGGTGATGAGTGGAAGAACCAGGGGTAGAATTCAGATCTTTCTGACCCCAGAGCCCTGCTCTTCACCCACCTCAAGTCTACATGGGGTTCCCAGAAGCAGAACGAGCTAGTCTCCTGCCCTGCTCCCGCTGCGGGCCAGGCCTGAAACACGGGGTTCCCAGGGCTCATCTGGCTGGATCATCGTGACAGCTTGTCCCCACGCTTTTTTTTTTTTTTTTTTGAGGCAGAGTCTCCCTGTGTCGCACAAGCTGGAGTGCAATGGCACAATCTCAGCTCACTGCAACCTCCACCTCCCGGGTTCAAGCGATTCTCTTGCCTCAGCCTCCCAAGTAGCCACCACCACACCTGGCTAAATTTTGTATTTTTAGTAGAGACGAGGTTTCACCTTGTTGGCCAGGCTGGTGGTCTTGAGCTCCTGACCTTGTGGTCCACCCACCTCAGCCTCCCAAAGTGTTGGGATTACAGGCGTGAGCCACCGCACCTGGCCAAGATCAGCACTTCACGAATAGGCAACAGGCGACAGGAGGCTCGCAGGAGGAAATAGTGGGCTCCAGATCAAACAGCTGAGAGTGATAATAAAGTGCTGCCTCGACAAGATGTCAGCAGAGAATAATAACAATGCAAATAAGATCCAACAGCCATTGAAATCTTTCCCTGGGTTTGGCAACAGCCTGAAGCCGCTGATAAAAAAAGAGCCTCCCTGCAGGTGTCCAGCACCCGCCCGTAATCCCAGCACTCTCGTAGGCTGGAGGTGGGAGGATCACTTAAGCCCAGGAGTTGGAGGCTGCAGTGAGCCAAGATTGCACCACTGCACTCCAGCGTGGGCAACAGAGCAAGATTCTGTCCCCAGAAAAAAAAAAAAAAAAAAAAAATCAAAGGAAGACCAGTCTCATAGAGGGGAGGGAAGGAAGGTCCAGGAATTTGCAGAGGAGGCAACCAAGGCCCAGAGAGCCCACATGAAGGGCCCAAGGCCACACAGTGAGAAAAGAACAGGGTTTAAACCCAGACTCATGCGGCTTCATGCCAGCCTGTGGCAAGACCCTCCAGCCACCTTCAGAGTACTCGCTTGCTGGCCCCTCCAGCCTCTCTCTGCAGCCTCTGCTGGCTGCTCTGTCCAGTGGGGACAAGGAGCTGGGTGGATGCACCCACTACCAGGCATGGGACTTGGTAGAAGCTGGGATTCATGGCACCATTAGAGCCTCAGCAAATCAACTCAGTGATCAATAATGTGGTCCCCGAAAGATCCCGAGACTCAAGCGCAGTGGACAGCCCCCTAGTCCAACCTCACTCTGTGTGGCAGACGCAGCCCTTGCTTGGTCCTTTTGGGGAAAACCACATTGCACCTCCTCCCTGTCGCAGTCTGTCTACCTGCTTCTGCCCTTCTGCTGTTCATTGATTCCCTCCTTCATTCGTTCATTCCCTCCATAGTCACTGAGTACTTACTATCTGTCTAGGACTGACCCAGGCACTGGGAATACAGCTGAGAACAAGACAGACAAGGTCTCAGCTCTTCTGACAGGGACAGACAAGAAACAAGGTGTCAATCACAGTTTTGCAGAAGATGGGCCGGGCGCGGTGGCTCATGCCCATAATCCCAGCATTTAGGGAGGCTGAGGCGGGCGGATCGCTTGCGGCCAGGAATTCCAGACCAGCCTGGCCAACGTGGTAAAACCCCATCTCTACTTTAAAAATCCAGAAAAATAGCTGGGCATGGTGGCACATGCCTGTAATTCCAGCTACTCAAGACGCTGAAGTAGGAGGATGGCTTGAACCCAGGAGGTGGAGGTTGCAGTGAGTGGAGATCATGGCACTGCACTCCAGTGTGGGCAACAGAGCAAGACTTCATCTCAAAAAAAAAAAGACTTTTGCAGAAGATCAGACAGGAGGACTGTGCTGAAAGTTAACAGGGTGCAGGCGTGAGGAGCCCCCAGTCCCGAAGTAAAGCCTGGATTGAGAGCCAGAGCCTCTGGGTGAATTGAGGTCCCAAGTGATGGATTTACCAGCACAGTGATCCCTAGTCATCACATTCCAGGCTCGCTCGGTCCACCCAGGCTCAAATCCACCCGGAGTCCTTCCCGCTGCAGCCACAGACCTGAGCTCGATGCAGGTATGTCATTCATTCATTCATCCATCTATGCAACATGTATTTAGGCAAATCACAACCACACCCTGGGCACTGGGGAGAAACGAATGTTCAGCGAGGGAGACAAGCCAGTGGTGGATAATGGCGTCCATGAACATTTCAGGCAGCGCTAAGAGTTTTAAAGAAAATCCAACAGAGTGATGTGCTGAGGAGTTGCCTTAGAACCACCTCGAAAAGCCCCCAACCCCAGAGGCCGTCAGGGCTTGAGGGGATCCCCTTGCCCGCATGCCACCCTGAATCCTCCAACACCCTGGTCCCTGCTTTCTAACCTCACTCGCTCCTGCTGCAATCACAGCCCAGCCCCGTTTCCCCAAACGTCAGGACAGGACCTCTGTGTATGATTATTCAGCAAACAACCTGCAGAGCACAGCAAACACAGCCTTGGATAGAATAAACCCAACTTCGCCCCTCTCTTTCTTTCTCCCCCATTCCCTCACCCTTCCTTGGTCCCCTCTGCCTCTCCTGCAGACACTCACCTTCAGAAAAGAAAGTGACAGGGCTCTCCTGGTGGCCCAGGACCTAGACAGAGCGACCAGACCGCAGAGGCTGGAGGAAACACGTCCCCTCACATGGGGAGATTTTAAGCCCGGGCTGGGAGTGATGTCATTTGTCATGGCCTGGATCTCGGAGGGTAATCCCGGCCAAGGTGGGGGACTCCACTGGGCATCAGGAGGTGACATTGGCTGGGGGGGAGGGGCACCCGTCTGCTTAATCCCCTCCTCTTCCCCCCATGACATCTTGGCAATTAGGGCTGATGGGGAAGGGAGGTCCCAGCTCCTGCCGGTGACCATAAGCCTCTACTCCTCAGGGAAGTCCTTCCTTAGGTCTAACTGGTAGTAGTCCGAGAGACAGGCATTCAAGAGGAAGGACAGAACTGTCAGATGGTGCTGAGAGATCATCCGAAAAAAAGAGAGGCCCGGTGCTTTCGGGATCCCTCTCCCGGGTCCCTGCTTTCTCTCCACAGCAGTCTGTCTGACAGCTAGCTCATCTCTGTACTGCCCCATTGGTCTCGGTTTTTGCCTCAGTTTCCCCTTTTGGTCAACTCTTGTCTGTGGCCTGTCTCTATGTTGTCAGACATGACAGTGTCCTCTTTTTGGGGTCTGGGGTTGAGGGGGGGTTGCTCCCAGCACTAAAATTAGGCAGACTTATTAGAAAGGGCGTTTTTCTGTTTTTGGTGGCGTTTTGGGGTATGAGGGTTTTTTCCTTTTTCTTTTTGAGACAAGATCTCACTCTGTCGCCCAGGCGGGAGTGCAGTGGCACGATCACAGCTGATAGCAGCCTTGACTTCCTGTGCTCAAGGGATCCTCTCTCCTCAGCCTCCTGTAGCTGAGACTTTACAGGCACACACCACGACACCCAGCTAATTATTTTATTATTATTGTCATAGAGATGGAGTCTCACTATGTTGCCCAGGCTGGCCTCAAATCCTCCCACCTCAGCCTCCGAAAGTGCTGGGATTGCAGGCGTGAGCCACCCAACCCAGAACTCTCCATCTCTCTACACACCATTGGTCTTTGTCTGGCATCACTGTTTCTCAGTTTCTTTTTCTCTGGGCCTCAGGCTGTTGCATTTCTGCCTACTTGCAGAAATACCCCTCTTCTATTCTCCATCTGCTTCTCTCCGTTCCTGTCCTTATTGAGAAACCTGCATTACTTCCTCGATCTCTCTTATTCTCTCTGTTTCTCTGTCTCTCTGTCTGTCTCGCTCTCTCTCCCCTCTCCCTCAGCCTCTGTGTCTTTCTGTTCCTGTCTGTCTGTCCCTCTCTTTGCTGTCTTTCCGCCTGTCCACCTGTCCCTGTAACTCCAGCCTCGTCTCTGTTCCTCTGTCCTCACTTATCCACCAAGCCTCTCTGCAGCTCCAATCTCTGTTCCTCCTTCTCTCTTTCCCTGTCTCGCTCTCTCTCTCTGATTCTTGCTTCCTCTCCCTCTGCATTGCCTTTTACTTTTTTGTTTTGTTTTTGCTTTTATTTTGAGACAGTCTTGCTCTGTCACCGAAGCTGGAGTGCAGTGGTGCAATCTCAGCTCACTGCAAACTCCACCTCCAGGTTCAAGCAATTCTCCTGCCTCAGCCTCCCAAGTAGCTGGGAGGATTTCTTTTCATTTCTGTCCTTCTCCCTTTCCTGGTACCTCTGTTGTTCTGTATTTCCAGTTTTCCTTGTCTCTGGACCTCTCTGTGTCTCTCTCCTCTCATCTGTATCTCTGGGTATTAATACCTCCCTGAGCTCCTGGCCCCACACGGGTCTGTTTCACTTCCCCATGCACCCAAACACGCACACAAGCACACAAGAGCACACACACACACACACACACACCCGGTAATCCCTCCTTGTGGCTGGGTCATTGTGTCTCAGCCATAAGGAGCCCTTTCTTTCTCCTCCTCCCTCCCCCAAACCTCCTGCTAGGAGAGATTAAGGCTGCAGGCCTGGCTGGGGAATCAGGACAGGTCTCATTAGCTTGAAGAGCCAGGGGTGACAGCAAGAGAGGGAGGGGCTGTCTGACCCTCGGTGACCAGTCCAGAGGCTCCTGATGGGAGAATCCAGTTCTGGAACAGACCCTCTGGCCCTGGAGCAGGGAAGGAAGGTTAGCTGTGCAGGGAGAGAGAGGAGAAAATCACTTCTTGCAGGATAGAGAAGGTGTCAGCAACTCTTAAATCACCTGCCCCGAGGAATCTGGGTATTGGTTAGCTCTTGGATCCAGAGTCCTTGCAGGGGTGAGGGTACAGAGAGGTGGGTTTCAGCTCATTCTGCACATGGCCCTGGGATCAATTAAGCTGAAACCAAATCCAAGCTCTTCCCCTCTGAGCTAGGTCTTCTAAGGCAAGTTGCTTTCTTTCTCACCTCCACCCAGTGGCTCAAGCAGAAATCTGGGCATTCAGCCTTGCCCCCAACCCCTTTCTCCTCACCACCCACATCCAATCCATCCATAACTTCTGCCATCTCTTCTTTCAGATAACTGTCCTACTGAAAAAATATAAAGCATGGCTGGAAGAAATTAAAGGAGACTCAAGTTAATAGTGAACTATACCATATTCATGGACTGAACATGGACTGGACTCAATATTATTGAGTTCATGGACTCAATATTATTAAGAGGTCAATTCTTCTCAAACAAATCCTTAGATTTACTGCAATCCCAATCAGAATCTCCTCAGGATTTTTCTGTAGAAATTGACTGTCGAACTGATTCTGAAGTTGCTATGGAAATATAAATGATCTAAAATAATCAAAGCAATCTTTGGGGAATAAAACAAGCTGGAGAACTTATGCTACCTGACTTTGAGACTTACTGTAATGCACATGGTCGCCACTGGAAAAAGTGGGGTTAAATTCTGGAGACAGTCTGAAGATGTGTGGAATACTGGAGGATCCCTACAACAAGTTGTTGATCAGTTTCACTCTAGGCTCTACTGCAGAATGGGGGGATGCCTGTACCCCCTTAGCTCCCTAACGTATTCATCCTGTTTAACCTTTTGCAAAACTCGTATTGACACCTTATTTCTTGTCTGCCCTTGTCAGAAGGATGGAACCCTGGCTGTCTTGTTCTCAGCTATAGCCCCAGTACCAGGGACTGTCCCAGACACACAGCAGTAAGTGCTCAGTGTGAAACAAATGGATGAATGGATGGACAGATGGACAGCTGGATGACAGACAGATGGATAGCTGGATGGATGGATGGAAGGATGGATGGATGGATGGATGGGTGGATGGATGGATGGTGGGGCAGAACCAGGTTGAGAGGCTGGCACAGAGAAGTGGTATGATATTTTCCCCAAAGGACCAAGGGCTTGTGATTGCAGCACAATGAAGTCAGACTGTGGGGCTGCGCACTGGTGTTGGAATCTCTGGATGCTTCCAGGATCATATTGTTGCTGAGTTAATTCATTCAGGTTCTAACGGTGCCATGAAACCCGGCTTCTACCAAGTCCCATGCCTGATAGTGGGTGCATCCACCCAGCTCCTTGTCCTCACTGAACAGAGGAGCCAACAGAGGCTGCAGAGAGAGGCTAGAGGGGCTGACAAGGGAGGGTCTTGACAAGAGCTGGCGTGAAGCCACATGAGTCTGGGTTGAAACTGTTCTTTTCTCTCTGTGTGGCCTTGAGCCCTTCGTGTGGGCTCTCTGGGCCTCAGTTGCCTCCTCTCAAAGTGGAGACAGTTACAAGCTGTCACAATGAGCCATGGGAATCCAGTGTCCCAGGCCTAGCGTGGGGTGGCCTGGGGTGGGAGTGGGAGCAGGGGAGGGACCTTACCTCATCCAGCTTCTAGGAACCCCAGGTAGACTTGGGGGTGAAAAGCAGGACTCTGGGGTCAAAGAGATTTAAATTCTACCCCTGGTTCTTCCACTCATCACCTTTGTGACCTCAGAAATTGACTAAACCTCTCTCAGCCTCAGTTTCTTCCTCTGAGAAAGGGGCCTCTGAGCTCCTTCGGGCCGTGGCGAGCATCCTAACAGGCCACGTCGCCTGGTGGTCGGGAGGGCACAGGCTCTGTGGCAGGTGATGGCTCAGCCTTGGCTCTGACGCTGATGTGCTAGACTAAACTGGAGAATGCGCTTCTCTGAGCCTGTTTCCTCCTCTGTAAAGCGGGGATGATGCCAGGAGCTACCTCGAGGAAGTTTCCACGGGGTTGTTGTTCCCTGAGGTCTTGTTCTTAAGATTCATGGTACATGCAGTGTGTGAGAAGCTGGGACCCCCTGGAGGTCCTTAAGGTCATCAGCCGCCTGATCTGTGGGTACCTCCCTCCCTCCCAGGCTCAGTCCCCCCTCCCACCCTGTAGAACGGAGTTATCTGCATGTCTGCCCCACGAGGTGGCTGTGAGCATTCAGACCTCACCTGTGAGAACAACTGCTCAGGGGAGAACCTGGGACCCAGTGGGTGCTGAACTCTAGAGCTCTGAGAACCAGCCTGGGGACCCCCAGGTTGATCCCCAGGGGAGGGACACTGAGTCCCTCGTTCCACCCTTTGAGATCATAAAACATCAGTGCCTGGATATTCAACCAGGTTGCAGAAGACTTATACAGGCATTTCAAAAGTGAAGATAGCAAATAATCCACCAGTGTAGAACACAGGGCTCACACTCATCAATCATCAGGGAAAGGCAAAGGAAAAGCTCATAGTGATAACGCCACATCCCACCAGGATGGCTAAAATGAAAGACGGACAATACCGTGTGTTGCCAAGGACATGGAGCATTCAGTACTCACACACTGCCGGGGCAAAGTGCTGTAGCTCCCTGTGAAAAAAGGTTTGGCAATATTTTTTAAAGTTGAGTGTATGCCTACTATATGACTCAGCGCCTTCATTCCTTGGTACATACCCAACAGAAACTCTGTCTTGTTTCACCAAAAAGATGAGAACAAGAATGTACCTAGCATCAGCCTTCACAGGAGCCCCAAACTGAAAGCTTCCCAAATGTCTATCAATAATAGACTGCATACGTTTCTTCTGCTTCATCCACTTAGAACAATTCTGCCCAGAGATGGGTCTGAACTTCTGGTCTCAGGATCCTTTTATGTCCTTAAAAATCATCGAGTCAGATAAAAAAAACAAAACGTGCTCGCTTTGGCAGCACATATACTAAAATTGGAACGATACACAGAAGATTAGCATGGCCCCTGCGCAAGGAAGACACACAAATTCGTGAAGTGTTCCATATTTTAAACAATAATAACAAAAATAAAAATAAATCATTGAGTCGGGCACGGCAGCTCACGCCTGTAATCCCAACTCTTGGGGAGGCTGAGGCAGGTGGATCACAAGGTCAGGAGTTCAAGACCAGACTGGCTAACACAGTGAAACTCTGTCTCTACTAACAATACAAAACTTAGCTGGGTTTGATGGCAGGCACCTGTAGTCCCAGCTACTCGGGAGGCTGAGGCAGGAGAATCACTTGAATCCGGGAGGCGGAGGTTGCAGTGAGCCGAGATCGCACCACTGCACTCCAGCCTGGGCAACAGAGTAGAACTCTGTCTCAAAGACAAAAAATAATAATACTACGAATAATTAAGAGCTGGGCATGGTGGCTCACAGCTATAATCCCAGCACTTTGAGAGGCCAAGGCAGGAGAATCACTTGAGCCCAGGAGTTCATGACCAGACTGGGCAACGTAGTAGGACTCCATCTTTACAAAAAAAATATTAAAAAATTACCTGGGGTTGGTGGCACATGACTGTAGTCCCAGCTGCTCAGGAGGCTGAGGTGGGAGGATCACTTGGGCCTGGAGGGGCTGAGGCTGCAGTGAGCAATGATTGCACCACTGCACTCCAGCCTGGGTGAAAGGGCAAGACCGTGTCTCAAAAAAAAAAGAAGTATTGAATACTCAAAGAGCTTCTGTTTGTTTCAGTTATATCCATTGTCATTCACCTTAAGAAAAATTAAAACTGGCCGGGCTCGGTGGCTCACACCTGTAATCCCAGCACTTTGGGAGGCCAAGGCAGGTGGCTTACTTGAGATCAGGAGTTCAAGACCTGCCTGACCAACATGTGAGACCCCGTCTCTACTAAAAACACAAAAATTAGCTGGGCGCCGTGATACCTGCCTGTAATCCCAGCTACTCAGGGGAGTGAGACAGGAGAATCACTTGAGCCTGGAGGTGAAGGTTTCAGTGACCGGAGATCGAGTCACTGCACTCCAGCCTGAATGACAGAGCAAGACTGTGTCAAAAAAGAAAAAAGGAAAGAAAGAAATTATAAGACACACAAAACAGATCTCACAGCTATAACACTGAGAAATAGAAGCCACACATAACAGACAGTATGCAGGAGAGAGAAAGGAGAGAGAATACAGTATGATCTGTCCTCCAGCCTGCACTCCACAAATTTTTTGAAACAGGGCCTCGCTCTCTCGCTCTGCTGCCCAAGCCACTGCGCTCCAGCCTGGGCGATGGAGAGAGACCCTGTCTCAGAAAAATACATACATAAATAAATAAATAAACAATATTTGAGACCAGCCGTGTTTGCTTCTCAAAACTATGCCCTCAACTACCCCGCTACACACGACCCGGAGTCTAACTAAGACTTGCCCTAAGTCCCCAGAAACACCCCAGGGTCCTCTCCAGCTCTTGAAATTTAAAGTAACTGAGGGCCCAAAGAGCTTTTATTGCTATTGACTATATATCTATTGCTACTTACTGTATTGGAAATTATCTCATTTACATTTTTTTTAGACAGGGTCTTGCTCTATTGCCCAGGCTGGAGTGCAGTGATGTGATGATCTCAGCTCACTGCAGCCTCAACCTCCTGGGCTCAAATGATCCTCTCATCTCAGTCTCCTGAGTAGCTGGGACTACGGGTGCATATAACCATACCTGCCTAATGTTGTTTTTTTTTTTTTTTTTTGTAGAGACAGGGGTCTCACTATGTTGCCCAGGCTGGTATCAACCTTCTGATCGCAAGTGATCCTCCCGCCTGGGCCTCCCAAAGTTCTGGAATTACAGGCATGAGCCACTGAGCCTGGCATGAATTAGAAATTAAAAGTGTGAAATTTTAAAAATACTTTTGAAGACTTTCAATTTTACTTAAAATGTATTTTGAGCCAGGCACAGTGGCTCACACCTACAATTCCAGCACTTTGAGAGCCCAAGATGGGCAGATCATTTGCAGTCAGGAGTTCAAGACCAGCCTGGCCAACATGGTGAAACCATGTCTCTACTGAAAACACAATATTAGCCAGGCATGGTGGCACACACCTGTAATCCCAGCTAATTGGGAGGCCGAGGCAGGAGAATCACTTGAATCCAGGAAGCAGAGGTTGCAGTGAAACAAGATCACGCCACTGCACTCCAGCCTGGACAAGAGTGAAAGTCCATCACAAAAAAAAAAAAAAAAAAAAATGTATTTTTAATTGTGTCAAATTCTTTTTCGTGTTTTACTTGAACAGCTCCAAAATGCAAGATGCTTCACATCAGAGGTAGACCCCTTGGCTCTGCAAAGATTCCTTGCAGCTCAGACCCTTCCAAAACATTCCCAGCTCAGGAAACCTCAGGTCATCTCCGAGGGCCTTGATCAGACACCTCCAGACCCCTATGCTTGTAGCTCCCTTCCCAGTGGCCAGACCCCCGTTACCACTAAAGGAACAGAGAGGGGAGAGAGAGTAGGAAGTGAGGGTAGAGGTTTATAATAAACTTTATTATTTTTTAAGACAGGGTCTCACTATGCTGCCCAGGCTGGTCTCGAACTCCTGGGCTCAAATGATCCTTCTGCCTCAGCCTCCCAAAGTGTTGGGATTACAGGCATGAGACACAGCACATAATAAACTTTAAAAATCAACAATGTTGGCCGGGTACAGTGGCTCACGCCTATAATTCCAACACTTTGGGAGGCTGAGGTGGGCAGATCACTTGAGGTCAGGAGTTCGAGACCAGCCTGGCCAATATGGTGAAACACCATCTCTACTAAAATACAAAAATTAGCTCTACTTGGTGGTGAGCGCCTGTAATCCCAGCTACTTGGGAGGCTTAGGCAGGAGAATCCTTTGAACCCGGGAGGCAGAGGTTGCAGTGAGCTGAGATCACATCACTGCACTCCAGCCTGGGCAACAGAGCAGGCCTTCATCTCTTAAAAAAAAAAAAAAAAAAAAAAGTCAACAATGCTGGTACCCTTCTAACCCCTTAAATGCGGTTCTCTAAACAAGCACGGAGCAGGCGAGCTTCCGCCCCCGCCCCCGCCCCCGCCCTTCTCTGCCCGCCTGTCTTCTGGTCTCCTGAGTCTCTGCCGCCCCCTGGTGGCCCTGCTGGCCCCTGGGTCTCCCCAGCGCCGCCTCTCTGATCCTGTCCTGGTCCCATTTAGCGAATGTCCCAATCCTCTTAGACCAGGCCAGCCTCAGCAGAGAGAAAGAATTAGGTCCGATTTGGGGGGACGGAGCAGGGAACAGACTTCCAGGATATAATGAAAACTCCTGCTTGTGAGACCCTGGAAGGGGGTCGGTACACAGCAACTCACACACTGGGACAACAGGGAGCAACAAGGAGGGGAAACTGAGGAACAGAGAAAGGGGGAGATAGAGGGGCAGGGTGGGGGGACGTCGAGGATGGAGACAGCACCTGGAGGCTGACAGGTCTTGCTCCCCGCGCCTGGAAAGTGTTCTTCCAACTCAGCTCTCACTGCCACAGTCACCGGAGCGCCTAGTGCCTCTGCCTGTAATTCTGGAACGTTCCTCTCTAAAAAGGACCCAATTTTCTCAACCAGCGTTATTTATTAATTCTTGGCATGTGGTTTGTGGGGTTTTGTGTGTGTTTTGGGAGGTGGAGTTTTGGGGGGGTTGTTTGTTTTTTGAGACGGCCTCACCCTGTTGCCCAGGCTGGAGTGCGGTGGGGAAATCACAGCTCATTGCAACCTCAACCTCCCAAGCTCCAGTGAGCCTCCCACCTCAGCCTCCCAAGTGGCTGGGAATACAGGCGCACATCACTGTGCTGGCTAATTTTGGGGTTTTTTTTGTTGTTGTTTTTTGGTCTTTGTTTTTTTTGAGACAGTGTCTCACTCTGTCACCCAGGATGGAATGCAATGGCACAGCCTTGGCTCACTGCAATCTCTGCCTCCCAGGTTCAAGCAATTCTCCCTGCCTCAGTCTCCCAAGTAGCTGGGATTACAGGCACGCACCACCACACCCAGCTAATTTTTGTATTTCTAGTAGAGACAGAGTTTCACCATGTTGGCCAGGCTGGTCTTGAACTCCTGACTCAGGTGATCCACCCGCCTCAGCCTCCCAAAGTGCTGGGATTACAGGTATGAGTCACTGCACCTGGCCAAGAATGGATTCCATAATCCCTTCTTCACACTTTTCCACCAACTTCATTGCCACCTACATCGATTTTGCCCCAGGCCCTAGAAGACCTCTCTCCATCAGTGTGACTCTGGGAATTTGGCCATTGCCTGGGGACCCCCAGGAGGAATCTCCAGAAATTCCATCCAACCCTGAAGACACATCAGGACAAGAGAAGGCACAGGAGGGGCAGAGTGTTGACGTGCCCTAGGGAGGCATTCAAGGCCAGAAATGCTTCTTGTTTTCCAGCTTGTACATTAAAAAAATAATAATTATAAGCAGCAGGAAATAGAGAAAATAGGCCAGTCACGGTGGCTCACGCCTGAAATCCCAGCACTTTGGGAGGCTGAGGTAGGTGGATCACCTGAGGTCAGGACTTTGAGATCAGCCTGACCAACACGGAGAAACCCCATCTCTACTAAAAATGCAAAATTAGCCAGGCATGGTGGCGCATGCCTGTAACACAGCTACTTGGGAGAATGAGGCAGGAGAATTGCTTGAACCCAGGAGGCAGAGGTTGCAGTGAGCCGAGATTGCACCATTGTACTCTAGCCTGGGCAACAAGAATGAAACTTGGTCTCAAAAAAAAAAAAAAAATACAAAAATTAGCCAGGCGTAGTGGCATGTGTCTGTTGTCCCAGCTACCTGGGAGGCTTAGGTGGGAGGATGGCTTGAGCCAAAGAAGCAGAGGCTGCATTGAGCCAAGATCACACCACTGCTCTCCAGCCTGGGTGACAGAGCGGGATCCTGTCTCCAAAAAACAAAAGAAAAGAAAAATGTACATATAATATATATATATATATATATATATATATATATATATATATAACGTATGTATGTATATATATATATAGTATGTGGTTATTAAATGTATACATTCTGTGCCTGAGACAGCATTCGATACAGAAAACGCAAACTCAATCATTTAGTACATCATTAGTCAGCAACTTTGAGCTTTTCCTGTTATAGACATGGGGATTCCAGAGAAAAATTAAAAGCCTAGCAAAGTCTCTGTGTTCGCCAGGCACAGTGGCTCATGCCTGTAATCCCAGCACTTTGGGAGGCTGAGGTGGTCGGATCACCGGAGGTCAGGAGTTCGAGACCAGCCTGACCAATATGGCGAAACCCCATCTTTAAAAAAAAAAAAAAAGTCTCTGTCTCTGTGTTCAAGACACATTTATTTCAGGAAGCAGCAAGCAGACATCCATCAGGCAAACAAAACAACAAATACGTTAAAAATCATTATTAGGGGAGAGAGATCCAAGATGGCCGATCACTAGCAGCTCAGGATTGCAGCTCCCAGTGAAAGTGCAGAGAGCGAGTGGACCCCACACTTACCGATAAATTTTTGCTGCCCACGGACCAGGACATTCCCAGCGGAGGAGCCCCACGGGTTGCCAGTGTGACCCTTTCGGCTGGCGCGGCTGTTTTGCCTGTGCCTCGGCCTGGTGGCTCTTGGTGCGGAGTAAACGGGACTGGGTCTCCTTTTGGGTGATGTTTGGAGCTCTGGGAAGGCAGAGCAGCCCATTCAGCTGATTGAAAAAGGGACCAAGAAGCCAGACCGGAGACCCCCGGGCAGAAAAGCACCACGAATTTCAACACTGCTGTTTTAGCCAGCATTGCGGGTCGCCACAGTGAAAATTACATGGATTCCGGAGCTGGGAATTAACAAGCTCGACGTCCACTCGGATACCTAATTGGAAAGTTGGTAATTACAAAGATGAGAGGTGGATAAAACCACAAAGATGCCAAGAAGCCACCATAAAAAGACTGAGAACACTCAAAATCAGAAGTCTCTCCTTCTACAGAGGAGGCCAGCTCCTCATCAGTAACGGAACAAGGTTTGATGGAAAACGAGTGTGAAGAATCATCAGAATTAGGCTTCAGAAGGTGGATAATAAGAAACTTCTGTGAGCTAAAAGAATATGTTCTAAACCAATGCAAAGAAACTAATAACTTTGAAAAAAGGTTTGACGAAATGCTA
>CAUYQU010014145.1:0-109026 GCA_963574635.1 Cheracebus regulus | reverse complement strand
TTTTTAATACCCATTTTTAGACTGTATTCTAGCCTGGGCAATAAAACAAGAATCCCATTCTCTCTCCCTCTTTCTCTTCCTCTTTCTTTCTCTCTTTCATTCTTTTTTTTTCTTTCTTTTGCTGTTTCTTTCTTTCTTTCTCCTTTCTCTCTTTTTCTAAAAAAAAAAAAGAAAAGAAAAGCACCCTGTGTCTCGCAAAGTAAAAGAGGCGTATGTGCTTAGTCCAACACTGCTATCATTGTTGGAAACTTTTCTAGAACTCTCTTTTTGATACTACTTTCAGAGCTCCTTTAAAAGCCCCTCTGGGAAATCCATTTCCTAACCTTGTAGACATGTCTTATGCAGTGAATACAAAATTTTATGCCAGTGCCAATGGTCACTGTGATTCCAGAGTGAGAAAGAGTGACCTATTTTTATTTAAACTAGGAGCAGAAGCCAAAAACCATTCTTAAAAATTACACCTATGGTCAAGAGTGGTGGCTCATGCCTGTAATCCCAGCAATTTGAGAGGCCGAGGCGGGCAGATCACAAGGTCAAAAGATCGAGACCATCCTATCCAACATAAAATACAAAAAATTAGCCAGTCGTGGTGGCACATGTCTCTAGTCCCTGCTACTCAGGAGGCGGAGGCAAGGAAATCGCTTAAACTCAGGAGGCAGAGGTTGCAATGAGCTGAGATCGCACCATTACACTCTAGCCTGGTGACACAGCAAGACTCCATCTAAAAAAAAAAAATTACATCTACACACACACATTGGGATAACTAATACTCAAAAAGTAGAAAATAACAAGTGCTGGGGAGGATGTGGCAAAATTGGAACGCTTGTATGTTGTTGGTGACAACCTAAATGGGGCAGCCGCTGTGGAAAAAGTGTGGAGATTCCTAAACAAACTAAACATAGAATCACCATATAATCCAGCAATTCCACTTCTAGATATATATTCAAAAAATTGAAAGCAGAGACTTGAACAAATATTTGTCCACCAACGTTTATAGCAGCAATTTTCACAATAGTTAAAATGTAGAAACAACTCAAATGACCATTGACAGACAAATGGATAAACAAAATGTGTTACGTGTATGTATTGAAACATGACTCAGCCTCAAAAAGGAATGGAATTCTAATACAATTACACAACATGGATGAACCTTGAATACTTGCTAAGTGAATTAAGCCAAACACAAAAGGACAAATATTGTATGATTCCACTAATGAGTTACCTGAAATAGTCAAATAATTCATAACAGAGAAAGTAGAATGGTGATTGCCAGATACTAGGGTGAATAGGGAATGGGAGTTATTATTTAACTGGTACAGACCTTCAGCTTTGGAAGGTGAAATGGTTCTGGGGATGGATAGGGAGGCTGGCTGCACAACAATGTGAATGTACTTAGTGCCACTGAATTGTACACTTTAAAAAGGTTAAAATGGTAAATTTTATGTTATGTATATTTTACCACAGAAAAATGTCTATAAAATCAAAGCCAGGAGTATCTTAATGATCCTCAAACCCGCCAATTCTCAATTCCTCACCTTCACAACTGATGTACACAGAATTTCTCCAGGACCAACCCAAACATTTGAAATTTAAATAGTTTTCCTGGCACTTTTGGCCAGATCCTGGTTTGCACTAATGAAAGAGAAAAGCAACCTCATGGTAATGAGACTCAGTCCTACAAGGCATCACCAGATTTAGCAAATAAAAATATACAGTACCCGTTGAAATTTGAAATTTAGATAAACAACAAATGCTTTTTTAATATGTGTATGTCCTAAATGTTGCATGAGACGTGGTTACACTAAAAATTTTTGTTGTTTAGCCGAAGTTCACATTTAAGTGGGCATCTTGTATTTCATCTGACAACACTAATCCTAAATGAAATTGCTTCTGGCCAACAGCATCATCTCCTGCCTTTAAACACTAACTCAAAGTCTGACGCTGCCTGAGTCAGCTGCACTCAGGCGTAACCACACTGTTATCAGACCTTCTAGTGCAGAGAGCAGAAAATAAAGCACAGATCTGGTCACAGCTGTTTTCCTCCATTATGCAATAGTCAATATATGTTCAAAATCCACCACTTCAGCCCTTGTCCTCAGCCCTGGGGTTAAGTCATATTCCATCCTGCTCATTAGCTCAGCTCTCCATGAGGTCTGGAGCCTAGACCAGCCTGGTGGATTGTATCAGTCCTCCCTAATTTCTCATATCATTGCAAGCTCTTTCATATAAATATGTCCATGATGATTTCCAGTGACAGGCCATTTTAAAACTATCACAGCCAAGTTTTTCTGTAAATGCACCTCCTGTGTTATTAAACAATTAGTGTAATTGTCAAGTAAATGTCATGAAAAGGACATTAGAGTCTTCATTTTATATCTAAAGAAACAGAACAGTCACTGGCTTTCTCAGTCAATAGTTCACTCTAAATCCATCACTTACTTCTCTCCACCTGCCTTTCCAACCCCCAGGATGCTTCTTTCTTAAAATCTGGTGCCGTAATTGGGCATGTGTGTGTTTCCCACCTTGATACCACTTGTTTGTTTCCTTGGACCTCATAATCCCTATTGTTACATGTGCAAAAAGGAAATATTTAAAAGCATACGAATAACACTAATATGGAATTGGTCATGAGGACTGTTTGTCCTTCACTGTGTCACTCCTGGGCCAGCTCAAGGGACACACATGAACCTTTCTACAAAGCCTACTGCATTCTTAGTTCCTCAGAGCAGAAATATGCAACTCAATCCAACAAGTACTCGTAAGGCTCCCATTATGCAGAAGCCACCACTAACTGAAGCCAAGGAGCCAAATTATTAAGACATTGTCACTGCCCACAAGGTACTTATAAATTCAGCATGTTTGCCCATAAGCTTCTGATGACACCTTTTATATTTTCCCCCACTGCTTTCTATTCTTTCACCTACTCCTTTAAATCCAGGCATTTTGCTGGGATCTAAGCTTGGTCTGCCTCCCTTTTGTCCTTCATTCTGTTCCATGGTTCAACTTTTATGTTTATGTTGTGTCTGCCAAACTCTCTTACTCTGCCCTAGACCCAGATTTTCCAAATTCCCACTGGACATCTCTATCTGGATATTTATTCCAAGCTCAACACACTTCAAACCCAACACATATTCTTTCTCCTCAGTTCTTGCTCCTTATACTCCTTATGTGAATGATACCACTATATTCCAAAGAGAAGAAACTGAAACTCTCCCTCCCCACCCCTCCACACAACCAATTACAACACCCAGCCAACTCCACTCCCACAGTGGCCCTCATCTCTGCCTCTGTCCCGTCCTACTAGCCATGACTTGGTTTTTCCCTTGTCCTCCCACCTGCGTGCCACAGTTGTTGTGGAACCGTCTCCCTAACCTCCAAACTCCCTTCTCGAATCCATCTTCAGGTTGCTACCAGACTTACCCTACAATCACAGTTAAATCACGCTACCCTCCAACTCAAAAACCTGCAGTGTCTCCACATTGCTAGGAGAAAAAAAAATCCTTGGAATAATATTCAAGGCTCTGCTATCTGGCCTCAACCTCATTTCTAATTCTTTCTCCCACTTTATTGCCCCAAATATCCTATATGCAAGTCACACAAAATCTTGCATTTTCTCCATACTTGCTCATCTGGCTCTTTGCTGAAGGTGTCTCCTCCTTGTAGACTGCCCCTCTCTCCTAGAAGGAGACCAGTTGCTTGAATCAACACATCTTAATTCAAATGCACTTGTGTAATATTGGTCAAATTACCTTTACTTGAGTTTCCTTACCTTTAAGATAGGGACAACAATTACATGTACCATGGAGTTTTTAGAAGGTTTAAGAGATAATACATTTAAGCAAGCTTAGTACAATGCCTAAGGTGCAAATTTTAGGTCCTGTCATACCTATATTTATCAACTACTTACTCATTCTTTCAGGCCCCAATAAAATGCCACCTCCTCACAGAAACTTCCTCAATTGCCTTAGTCAAAAACCATCATTAGCTCCTCCTTCCACCTTTCATCAATAAGTGTGTCACTCACATTGGCATGTTTTTCACACTACTTTTCACTGTAATTTGTTCTTTATAGGTACATCCTCCCAACGCTTCCACCACCCCACTCTCAAGCTCATGAGTGGCAGCCTCCTGCTGGTATAGGGGCTTTTGGGGCTCCAGCTAAACATTTTCAATTTAGTACCAGAGGATCAAAAGAAAATCTTCCATTTCCACACCTAAGCCCCAGCTGATGGCACTTCTCTCAATTGTACTTGAGGCTACAGAAAAACTTTTCATTTTCTATTTTTACTCCAGTTGCTAGTTCTCCCTCATTTTTCTACTCTTGGAATTGGTCCTTAATTACACTAAGCTCTTACCTAACAATTGTTTTTTTAAAAAAAATTTAACAATTATTCTTTAATTCACTGAAAATCACAGTTTTCTTTTCAACTTTTGATTAAAATCTATGAGAACCATTCCATGGTGACCAAAAAAAAAGAAAAGATTTGAAAAGTTCTGGAATAATATCAATAAACAAAAGATAACCAACTACAAGTTATACATTTGGGTCTGTAAGAGCTCCCAAATTTATCATCAAGTACACCTCATAGAAGAAATAAAATTTTTCCAAAGAAGTTCATGGCCTAGAGGTAAAATATTTGCAATGTCAAAAATTGCAAATTGTGTTCATTCTTCATTGAGGTATAATGGTCTGCCAAATTAATGAAGTTTGGATGGACTTGCTCAAAATTTCACATTCCAATTACAGAGTAGGCCAAAGCTCATGGAAATTTTACTCCACCAAAAACTCTCATAGTTTCACATCCAGACCCTGCACTCATGTTCTTGACTTCGCAAAGGAAATCCTAAGGAAGATGAGTACAAATGAAGCCTCACAGTTTTGCCCAGAGGCTTGTTTTCCTTCTCAGGCATTTTCAAATTCAAAATAAACTTAATTTACAGGAAATGGAAAATCATTCTGTTTATTCTACATGTATGGGGGACATGTATACAAATATTTACTGGACATAGAATTTCAGTGTCTTAATACCAACCATCTGACTTCAGAAAACTGAATACATATAGCAATAATTAACAACAAATTAAAATTTGACATTCTTAGAGCTCCACATTTTGAACTTGGGCATACCCTTCAGGGTAGGTGCTCATTAGAGCAACAAGGCTTTTGAGAAGCATGTTTTCATTGCTAAATTCTGTTTCTAGAGCACCATTCAGACACAAAGGAAAATATTATTCTCTGAAATGAAGTGCAGTTAAAAATAGAAAACAAATTAATATCCAACCTTTGAGATTTCCTGAGATGAACTGTAATCTTGTCCAAGAAATAGTTATTGTGAAATCTTTCTTTTTGTTACAGCAAATGAATAGCAAAATGAAATTCACCAATAGAAGCACCACAGCATGGAAGTTATGAAGCTCTCCACACTGCCTAGGAAAAGAAGTTTGAATTCGAGTTTCAACTTTATATGGTGGTGTTTCTCAGATTTCATATTTTAAGCCATCTGGGTAATCCATATCTACCAATGATTCACAGAATCACAGAATTCTGGAATGCAACCATTTATTTCACAGATGAAGAAAAGTAGCAATGTGCCCACAGTAAAATTTCTAATTATTGATAATGTTGGGATAGGAATTCAGACTACCTGATCTTCTACCCCAGTATTCCTTTTATTCCAAAACTAGGCATGCCACAGCCCTTCTGCCAAAATCACAAAACTGTGGGTTGCAGGGCCCTGGAGGACAAGATAATAAAGAAACCAGAGTATACACAGCAAGTTGCCCACACCTCTTTGCTGAGCAGGCCCTGAAATCACCAAGAAAGAGACTACATCCCTCCTACATCCACTCTGAGCATATGCCCTCACCTCAAATACTCGTGACAGGTGTCTGGAATGGGAATGGCCAGAACCCATTATTAGGAGCCCCAGAGTAGATGTGGGCAGTCACTAGAATTCTTTCTAGGGCCATGCTAGCTGAGAAAACCCCAGCTGCCACCAGATGAAGGAAGGATAGTTGCTGCAGGCTGGAGCTACCAGTTCTCCTTGGCCAAGATTTCAGCTTTCCTTGTGGAAACAAAGCCTCCTCTATTAGTCCACTAAGGCTACCATAACAAAGTACCATATACTGGGTGGCTTAAAAAAACAGACATTTATTTTCTCACAATTCTGGAGGCCTAGTGTCCAAGATCAAAGAGATGGTTTCTTCCGAGGCCTCTGTCCTGGTAGCCATCTTCTCCCTGTGTCTTCAAATGGTCTCCTCTATACATCTCTGTGTCTTAATTTGCTCTTCTTAAAAGAACACAAGCAGTGTTGGATTAAGACCCACCTGAATGACTTTTTTTAACTTAATTACCTCTTTAAAGACCCTATCTCCAAATTATAGTCACATTCACAGGGACCAGGAGTTAGAGCTGCAATATGTGGATCAGGGGATAAAATTGTTCAGCCCCTAACGCCTCTTGAACATATCCAAGAACCAACCCAAAAAAAATCCACTGGCTTTCTTCCTTCCTACAGCTATTGCTTCTATTAACTGTACCAGATACAGACTCATGCTGGTGCTGACCACCCAGCCAGGCCTTAAAATTACACCATCTGCCAGACTGGCTTCCCCAGTTTGGGCATATTCCTCTCTCTCTCTCTCTCTCTCTCTCTCTCTCTCTATCTGTGTCACACTCACACACACACAGACACACACACACACACACACACACACACAGTATTTTCTCCACTCTCTTGCAGGTCTGTGTAGATCAGACTCTTAAATTCTATTAACATAATCACTGAGAATGTCCTAAATTCTGAAAGAACCATGAGAACTCCTAAAAAGCCCTATAGAGATCCACTGGGGAAGAAGCTTTAACAATCCCATTTAATCCACTGTGATGAGCAGAATTTTAAAGATATCCCCCCAAGATTTTCATCTCTAATTAGTCAATTGAATACAAATCTAAGTGCTACTGTGAAGGAGTGTTGCAGACAGAATTAAGGTAACCAATGAGCTAACTTTAAAATAGGGAGATTATTCTGGACGACCAGGCACGATTATGATCACATAAGCCCTTAGAAGCAGAAGAGGAAGGCAAAAGAGTCCTTCAGAGAGGTGCTGCAGGACAGAGGAGACCTAAGAAGAGGTTGGAGGGATTCAGAGTGTGAGAGGGACTCCACCCACCATTGCTGGCTTTGAAGCTGGAGGAAGGGGCCGTGAGCCAAGGAATCCAGGTGGCCTCTAGAAGCTGATAAAGACCTCTGGCCAAAATCCAGCAAGAAAGTGAGGACCTCAGTCCTGCAAACACATAAAACTGAATTTGGCCAACAACCTGAATAAGCTTGGAAGTGAACTCTTCCCTAGAGCCCCCAGGAAAGAATGCACCCTGGCCAACACGTTGATTTGGGTTTAGTGAGCTCTGGAGCCGAGAAATCAGCCTAGCCAACTTACCATTCTGACTTACAGAAGTATGAGATGATAAATGTGTGTTGTTTTAAACTCTTGAGTTTTTGATGATTTGTTACAGTAGTGATAAAGACTATTATACCCATCCTGTTATTAAATGTAAATTCCCTCCATTTTTCTCTTTTAGGAGTAAACTTTTTCTCATATCACCTAAGTATTCTGAGTGGTAGGTACTACTATTTACCACTAATTAGGGATCCACATTAAACTAAAAGTTATGCAGATTCTACAAATAGTCCCTCAGAATCAGTAGTTTACAGCCTCAAACAGGGCACTACACGTATATCTTAATATATCCAGTTGTATTCTCTGCCCTGGATTCTCCCCATGACTGCTAGTTGACTGTACCCTTTGGACATCACAGATTCCTCCAGAGACCTCTGTCCTATAGATAAATCTTGAATCTGATCCCAGAAAGAACTGCTCTAATCTGCTTCATTGATATTTGTAATGTTCATTCTTCTGACCTCACAGAGTACTTGGAAATAATAATGGCATAGATTGTTTTTTAAAGCACTGGCTTGAAATAAATGAAGTGAAATTTCAGAAAAACCCATACCATCAAGTGGATAAAAATAGCAATGAGAAAAAGGAATAATCCAAGCTCTAGGCAAGAATCTCCTAACAGAACAATAGAAAAATACAACTTTGTTTTGGCACAAGAGTCCCAGGAGGGATATTGTTCCAACCCACCTCTAGGGCACGGTCACACCTTGAGCTCTTCCCAGCACAGAACCCATGTTTGTAACTACAAGCTAGGATTTCTTTGGCCAGCACAAAGAGGCCTTAAAATATGTAACAAACTCTCATGATTCTAACCACAATCTCTACCAAATGTTACCTCCAAGTCCCAGATCCCTGTTAGTGGTTGCCTTCTAGACATTTCTTTCCGTCTCTCATGAGCACCTCAGATACCATAGAACATGACAACTCATTGTCTTCCTCTCCAAAGCACAGCATTTCTCAACTTTCTCTTTCTTTTGAGCTACCATTTATTGGACATGTGCCTTGCACCTGGCACTACACTCACATATTACATACAACATTTATTTAAACTCACAAAGTTTTTACAAATGTAGAAAGTGCATTGCAGAGAGCTTAAAATATTTCTTAAGATTAGGGCTAATTTTGCTGAGAATCATCCCTGTCCCCTCTAAAAAGAAGCAGCTTTCTTGCCCTTGGGGGTGCTAAGCTCTGATCTTCTAGTCCTGGACTGCTGCTGGCCATCTTGCCTGCCATGTGCAGAAGAAACAAAACACTGAGAGAAATGAGTTAAAACATGAGGGGAGGAGAAATGATGGAGAATAGAGTGTGGAAGATGGAACCCAATCGGCCAACATTCTTTGAGTGTTTGGTTCAGGTACCTGTAGCCAATTCTGTTCTGTGTTTTCTAGTTCTGGTACAAGCAAATTCCCTTTTTGTGCTCAGCCCTCATTGAGTTAGCTTTGTCACTTGCAACCCAAAGTTTTGACTAATATGTTTCTCTGTTCAAGAAAATCATTGCTACCTTTTATTCTCTTTTCATTGTGGTGTTTATGAAACTATGATTAATGAAGTAATGCAACTACATTGTGGTTTTAGTTTGTAATTAAAATATATTTGACATAGTAAATCACGTGGTGTTTCCAGGAGTTTTATAGGTTTCTTGGTTTGGTTGTCTTTTTGTTGTTGTTTTGTGTGTTAAACTGCCCAAGATTTTATTGGCTACTAAAAAATATCAATTTATCTGATAGAATAAATAATATAGTTCATTTAAAAAATTAAAATTCACATTGGAATTTACTCCAATCTGTGATATATCTGAAGTTTTTCACAAGATGATATTTTTCCTCAACAATTTTAATTCTGTAACAAAGTCACATTTCAATATCTAAATAAGATCTAGAGATTTTTAACAAATGTTGAATAATATTTTTAATTTTTTACTATTTTTCAAGCTATTTTTAAATAGAAAACAATTCTTTTTTGAAAAAATAATAATAGTCACTAGATATAGGAGTAGTTTTCTAGTTTATGAAAACATAAAATTCCATTTAGTTAGAAATATTCCTCCCACGTGAAAATCAGTATAACCCTTTTCAAGATCATTTTGGCAGTACCTACAAGCAGGTCACATGCATTCCCTCAGCAATTCTTCTCTAGGAATCTGACCCTCAGATACTAGAACAGTCACTGCACATAAGAGGAAAAACTGGCCACACATAAATGTCCTTTAACAAGATTAAAGACATTTATATACACAACAAAATACTATACAGCTATTAAAAGGAGGTACTAAACTGGAAATCTATCCACTATATATTAGTTTAACAAGAACAAATTAAAGAGTGATATATACAAGATATTAGATTGTAAAACATAAGAATATTACAAAGCAATTTTAACACCTTTTGATCTTGACCCTTATCATCCACTCTGGCATCCTCCAGTCCCTCCTCATCTTTTCAAAGATCATTTGTTCATCTTCTCCCCTCCCTACCTCCCTAGGCCATCTCATATGAAACTCTCCAATGTCTCTTTCCAATGCTCTAAAGATATAGACCTAAGTCCAACCCATGGTCACTACTGATCCTCTCCTGTTCTGGATTTCACACAATCCTCCTTCATCACCTTGCCTTTGTACATGTATTTCCATCTACCCTCCTTCTCACACTCCTAGAACCCTGTCCCTACCTCTTTCCCTTGTCAAGTTTTACACATCTCTGTTGGATATTTTCTATTCCCTCCACAGATCTGCTCTCCACCCTTCCCCATTCTACTCTCTGCCCCAAGAAGTAAACCTGTTGGGGCCTGTCTCCTTTGCCCACCAGCTTCCCATTGGATTCAGCCAATAGAAGCCCAGCAGGAGCTAGGAGGGACAGAGGTATTTATTTCCTCAGCTCCTTTTCCTGCTAGGTCACTTCAGGATTTCTGATCCTTCAATCAAAGATCCCAGCTCCTGTCCATAGGGCTCTCTCCTTCTGGGTTCTGAGGTGGCTCCCTCCTTTGAGCCCAAGGAATGTGATGATACCAGTGCTACTATCTTTAGGTGCTTCACTATCCCACATGACTCTCCTACTCCCATCACATCTCTGTAAAGGGTACCTGAATTAAACTCTCTTCAACTATTATCATCTGTGTGAGCTAGGACTAGGGCATCATCTCAGCTTAACTGTCACTTGCTCAGCGATGGGATCCACAGACTAGATTGCCCTGTATAAGATGGCACCCTGACTATGGATTTATAGCAGCTATCAGAGTTTGCAATTACATTGATTTCTGTAATTAATATTTTTCTCTCTCTTTCTCACCCTCATTCTTGTTTTCTTTCTCCTTTCTCCACCACTAGACTGTAAACTCCTTGAAGGCAAAAACAATGTCTTCTTATTCTCCCTTGTAGCTATAGTAATTAGCTCAGTGTTTCCCACATTGTAATGAATGTACTTGCTATTGGACCTAGAATTAAACTCTGTATTGCTCTATTATTGCATATATCCTTGTAGTGTCCTTTTCCCTCAGAAAGAATCAAAGCACCGATTGTATCTCTCTCATCTGTTTCACTTCTCTGCATGCAGAGATGATTAACAAATGCTTGTTGCACTAAATTGAAGGCCTGCAGGGACCCATGTATGCCATTTAACCGGATGGTCTTTGACAATATTCACTTTGGCTCTAACTTTGGAAAAATATCAAAGATCAAATACATTCTAAGAATAGTGAATAAACTGTTTGGGGGAAAAAATACACTATTCTTAGAGTTACATTTATTTTCTTTTATGATATGAAATTCTTTTTATCTTTTGTCAAAACATATGGACTAAATTAAACTGAAAAGATTATATTCCCTTTCTATGCAGTTTCATAATGTCTTTCTTCAAAATTGAAACCTTTCAGTTGCTTTAAATGTTACTTTGCTAAGGATTTCTTCCCCTAAACTGAGTAAAGAAAATAGAAGTGAAATAACGTGGACATAATTATACCGTGAAAGAAATTGTAGCAACTGATGTGGAAAGATGAAAATGCCAAAGGCAAGGGCTTGAGATAAATGACAGGTGGAATTTTTTAAAGCCTATGATCTTTCTACTGTTCTGCTCTCTAGTGTAATGCCTTCAAAAAGCATAGCAAAGCAGATCATTATAAAGGAAAGTAGTATAAGGTAGATCATTTTAAAGGGCATCTTTATAAAGCAGCTTACATGTTCCCACTAGAACCACATTATAATTTAAGATTGAATCCTCTACTGTAAAACATGGCACACACATAGTGGAAATAATTATGTAAGTGATCCCAATGGATGAGAATGCTGATCAGAAAAAAAAAATAGTAAAATCTGAAGAATCATTAATTTGGTCCAAACAAATATTTAGTTGAAATTATAAACAGTAATGAAACATTTATTTACCATCATTTTGTTTATCTTTCTCTTTAGAATTTAGAAGAGCTCATGCATGATTTGTACAGTTCATGTATCTAAAAAACAAAAAACTTTTTAAGAGATGTAAATACAAATGCCTGTTTCTCATTTGGGTGTTTGCAGGCAGAGATTAAAATTTTATTCATCGACATTGCAACTCTATTCAAAGTGGCAACCATTCTTTTCAAAATAATCATTGCAAAATCTAAATATTTGTAGTCACATTAAGAACCTTAGTTGTGGGCCAGGTGTGGTGGCTCATGCCTGTAATCCCAACATTTTGGAGGCCAAAGTAGGTAGATTGCTCAAGTTTAGGAGTTCAAGACCAACCTGGGCAACATGGCAAGACCCTTTCTCTTCAAAAAATACAAAAAAAGTAGCCAGACATGGTGGTGTATGTTTGTGTTCCCAGCTACTTCAGAGGCTGAGGTGGAAGAATCACTTGAGCCGGGAGGCAGAGGTTGCAGTGGGCTGAGATCACACCACTGCACTCCAGCCAGGACAACAAAGTAAGACCCTGTCTCAAAAAAAAAAGAGAAAAAAGAAAAAGAAACTTAATTGTTACTACCTAAGGCAATCTACACATTCAATGCAATTCCTATCAAAATATCAATGACATTCTTCACATACATTTTTGTAAAAGTTTTAACTTGTATGAAACCAGTAAAAGACCCTGAAAATTTAAAGCAACCCTAAGCAAAAGAACAAAACTGGAAGCATCACACTGCCTGACTCCAAGATACCCTACAAATCTGCAGTAACAAAAAGCGCATGGTACTGGCATTAAAAACAGAACATAGACCAATGAAACAGAATGGAGAACCCAGAAATTAATCACATATTTACAGTCAACTGACTTTTTTAAGGTGCTAAGAACACTCACTGGGGAATGAACAGTCTCTTCAATAAATAATGCTGAAAAAACTAAATATCCATATGCAGAAGAATAAAACTAGACCCACACCTCTAAGACCTAAGCATCAAACCTGAAACTTTAAAACTACTAGAAGGGCCAGCCACAGTGGCTCATGCCCATAATCCAAGCACTTTGGGAGGCCGAAGTGGGTGGAGCACTTGAGGCCAGGAGTTTGAGAACAGCCTGACCAACATGATAAAACCCTGTCTCTACTAAAAATACAAAAATTAGCTGGGCATGGTGGCAACACCTGTAATTTCAGCTACTTGGGAGGCTGAGGCAGGAGAATCGCCTGAACACAGGAGGCAGAGGTTACAGCGAGCCCAGATCGTGCTCATGCACTCCAGCCTGGGCAACAAAAGCAAAACTCTGTATTAAAAACATAAAAAAAAATAAAAACTACCAGAAGGAAACAGAGGAAACACTTTAGGACATTGGTGTGAAAAAAGATTTTAAGTCTAAGACCTCAAAGCACAGGCAACAAAAGCAAAAATAAACAAACGGAAGTATATCAAACTAAAAAGCTTCTGCACGACAAATGAACAATCAACAGAATAAAAAGCAACCGACAGGATGGAAGAAAGTATTTGCAAACTATTCATCTAACAAGGGGTTCATATCCAGAATATACAGGAAACTCAAACATCTCAACAGCAAAAACAAACAACCCAATTATAATATGGGCAAATGATCTGAACAGACATTTCTCCAAAATATAAAAATGGCCAAAAGTATATGGAAAAATGCTCAGTATCGCCAATTATCAGAGAGAAATGAAAATCAAAACTATAATGAGGTATCATCCCACTCCAGTTAGGATGGCTGTCATCAAAAAATAAATAAATAAATGCTAATGAGGTTGCAGAGAAAAGGAAACTCTCATACACTGTCAGTGGGAGTGTAAACTAGTAAGGCCAGTATGGAGGTGCCTCAAAAAAAAATTACAAACAGGACTACCATATGATCCAGCAATCCCACTACTGGGCATTTATTCAAAGGAAAGAGATCAATGTATCAAAGAGACATCTGCACCTATATTTATTGCAGCACCATAGCCAAGATACGGAATCAATGTGTGCATATTACAACAGATGAGTAGATTTTAAAATGTGGTACACAATGGAATACTATTCAGCCACAAAAAATAATGAAATCCTGTCATTCACAGCAACATGGATGGAACTGGAAGACATTATGTTAAGTGAAATAAGCCAGGAACAGAAAGTTGAACTTCACATGTTCTCACTCATATGTGGGTGCTAAAAAAAATAATAATAGTCTCATAGAAGTAAAAAGTAGAACAGAGAATCCTAGAGGTTAGGAAGAGTAGGGGGAAGGGAGGGATAGGAAGAGATTTGTTAAAGGATAGAAAATAACTGCTAGATAAGAGGAATAGATTCTAATGCTGTATACCACAGTTGAATGACTATAATTAACAATAAAATACTATGCAGTTTCAAACAGATAGAAGGAGGATATTGAACATTCCCAAAACAAAGAAATGATAAATGTTGGAGATGACAGATATGCTAATTATCCTGATCTGATCATTTTACATTTATCAAAAAATCACTATGTACCCCATGAATATGTACAATTACTATAGGGCAATTAAAAAATAAAAGAAAGAAACTTTACTTGTATGAGTAGATTCATGGAACTTTATTCATTTATTCTTTTACTTCTCTAATAGTGTAAACTCTCAGGAGTAAAAAGAAAAGGAGCAAGATGGTTAACTGCCCAAAAGACTGGAAGTGTAAAGAAAAAAGACTTGGGAGTCAGTTCCTTGTCAAATGATGCACTTTAGTTTCTTCTGCTTCATCTGATTTGGATCACAGAGCTGACAAAGAGCAGGCCTGCGGTGGAGAAGCTGGCTCATCTGTGCACTGGCCATACAACCCTTATGTTCTTAGTTAGAGGTTTCATCACCAACCATACATGTTTGTCAGCATTTCTCTCATCAGAAAAAAATGAAGTGTCAACTGAGGGTATAGATGGATGTGTCTTTTTAAAGAAAATGTCGTTATAGTATAGGTTGTGTCCTAGCTTTTCTACTACTCTAAGTTCTTGAAAAACTTGAAATTTTTGAGAATTAGCATGAAAGAAACATGTTCTCTTCTGCATCAATTTCCCAGAAAGTGCCCCTGATTAGGGCTCAGGGTGGAACTTCAGAAACAGAGTTGGAAAATCATGCTTCAAACATGCTGGCTAATTCAGGTCTTCCCCTATAGTCACAAGATAGCTGAAGTGACGAGACCCACTCCTCAGAGGATTCCATGTAACCTTCACTCTGAGACCTGGGGGTCTCTGCCCCACATCACCAACTGCTTTTTCATTTCTTTTCCATTACTAAACTAAATGCAAGGTCATGACAATAAATTTCCTAACGGGAAAATAGAGACTTAGTAGGCACTAGAAAAGAACAAAGGACATGAGCTGTCTTTAAAAAGAGCAAATTGACTAATGGCTTAATAAATAGGTTTTCTCTACTGAGTGAGGCAAGAATAAGTTGAATGACAATCTCACATTAAAAAGAGATTGTAATAGAACTAACTCTTGACCCATAATTATAGCAGGTTAAATCAGGAGATGGCTTTCATGAGCAGGAGACTGCAGAATTAATGACTCTGAAATGATTTCTGGATTAGCATTTTCATAGCATGCTCAAAACCATCTGTGTTATAAACCAGGACTTCTGTCCCTGAGCAAAACATTCAATCTCTCTGAGCCTCTGTTCCTTACTTGTAAAATAAAATGAACTTCAGTACACATAAGAACAGTTTGAGGAGCCGGACACAATGGCTCACACCTGTAATCCCAGCACTTTGAAGGCTGAGGCTGGCAGATCACTTGAGCCCAGGAGCTCGAGACCAGCCTGGGCAACAAAGTGAGGCCCTTTCTCTACAAAAAATCAACAAGTTAGCAAGTCATGGTGGCATGCACCTGTGGTCCCAGCTGCACAGGAGGCTGAGATAAGATAATCACTTGAGCCTAGGAGGTCAAGGTTGCAGTGAGCCATAATCACATGACTGCATTCCAGCCTGGGTGATGGAGCAAGACCTTGTTTTAAAAAAAAAAAAAAAAAAAAAAAAGAATAACTTTGGGAGTCTGCTTAAAATGTAAGTTACCAGGTCTCATTCTATGAGATTTTGATTAGTAGATCTTGAGCAGGAATCTTATTTTCTAGACATATAGTCTCCAAATGTCATTCCACAACATAAGATGTAAATGAGATTTTGTTTGTTTTTTTAAAACTTTTTCATTTTTGTGCGTACATAGTAGGTGTATACATTTATGGAGTCCATGGGGAGGTTTTGTTTTTAATTTTTAAAATCCTACCTCTATAATTCTTCCTTAATTTTTAAATATTATGGACTGTAGAATAAATATTTTCTATTAACAAAGTATGTAAAAGTTAGCTGTAGATTTGAGCAACATATATAAAAAGAGAAAAAATATAAATATCTTTTAACTTAATATGGAATTAGTTCTTGCTTATCTGCAGGGGAGATACCCCAAGACCTTCAGTGGATTCCTGAAACCATGGGTGGTACTGAACCTTATATATACTACGTTTCTTCATACACTCATGTACCTATGATTAAAGTTTAATTTATAAGTTAGACATAGTAAGAAATAATAATAACTAATAATAAAACAATTATAACAATATCCTGTAATAAAAGTTGTGTGAATGTCATCTCTCTCTCTCTCAAAATATCTTAACATACTGTACTCACCTATTTTCAGACTGCAGTTGACTGAGGGCAATTAAAACTTCAAAAAGAAAACCTCTAATAAGGGGGGACTACTGTAATTTTAAGTCAAATAATTTATTCAAAGAAAATAATCCTAAGAACACACAGAGTTTTTGTGCAAAGATGCTCAAAAATGAGCAAATTATTTTAGTGATTAAAAAAAAAAAACCTCAAAGTGACAAAAACAGAGCAACGGTTAAGTAAGTGACAGTACATTCATAAAATACAATATCATAAAGTAGTTAAAATTGTTAATATGGATAAGTTGCAATAATGTATTATTCTTACATATTTAAGTTCCATGAAAGTTAAGTTACATGAAAAAATAGTGCAAACATATGCACACACATACACATTGCCAAACCCACACATCATCTTACTCCCTATAATCCTACAAAATAGCACAGGAGAGGAAAGCCACAGGCTGCCCACAGTCACAGCGATCCTTTCTTTTCTTTTTTGCCACACTTGACCTGAAACTCATAAAGTTATTTTTCCCAAGAAGTGGTGCAGTGAAAGGGTCCACCCACCTGTTTTAATAGGTTTCTAATTATTCAAGTGTGGTAAGGCCAAGAGATCTGGAAACAACGTCCTTGAAAAGACGGAGATCACACCAGGAATCAGGACCCCCTCAGGAGGCAGATGGAGGGTAATCTGTGAAGGAACACCTTTATTGTAGCTTACAGGGAAGGAACCCACCAGGCAGGGTCAGCAGACATAGGATGGGCTAGTTGGAATAATTTCAGCGGGCTCTGGGGCACAGGGGCTGTGCCTGTTTGTCTGGTACTGGCCCTGGGCTGATCAGGGTGGGTGGACAGTGGCCCAGAGAGTGACAGGCCAATTAGGGAGGTAGTCGAAGTGTGGACCAGTTGCCTGTCTAGGAAGGGAAACTCACTGGCCTCTAGACAGGGCCTCAAAACCGGGTCAAGGCAGCATTTAGAAAACAGTATTATAACACCTGAAAGAGATTGCAAAATAAAGGTCATTACTTGAAATTCTCTAACACTATGGGTGGGGGAGGGGCACATTCAGAGACTATAGCTGTGACACTATTTTATACATATGTTTTCATCCATGGTTTCCAGCTTATAACTCCCACAGCCCTTGTGACAGTGCTTTGTTGTAATGTTGGAACACCTTAGATCCCAGAAGCAGACCTGAGAAAATGCAATCTCTCTCTGTCTCCTGCCCTCCTTTCACCTGCCCCCTTTTTTTCCCAAGACAAGTTTAGAAACTAAAAATATACTCTAATGGTTCCCTACCTTTCTGTCTTGAACTGTCTGATTGTAGGTCATAAGACCACCATTTCAGAAGGGGTCCTGCCCCATTCCCAGGAGGAAGGGATACTTCTCACAGACGCCAAAAAGAATCCGAACAGTCAGGCCTTGCTGGGTTTAGAGCACACCCTTCTTAGCCAATCACATGTTGACACAGTTGTCCCTGCTTCAATTATGGACAATCAATGCAGTCTCAAAAAAGGCCCAAAGGACAGGGTTAGAGAGCTTCTGTGGCACCGAACACATGGAGACTGGCAGAAGGTGAAGAAGAAATTCACGTACTAGGAGTGGGGGTGTATCCCAGCTCCACAAGGACAGCAGCTCCTGCACTCAGGACCGTTCCAGACCTCACCCTATGCATGCTTTCATCTGACTGTTTATTTGCACCCTTTCAGATATCCATCATAATAAACTGGTAAGCATAAGTAAGTGTTTCCCTGGCTTCTGTAAGTCACTCCAGCAAATTAAACTCAAAGAGGGGGTCATGGGAACCCCAACTTGAAGCCAGTCAGAAGTTCAGAAGGCCCAGACTTGTGACTGGTAAGAAGGAAGGAGTGATCTTGTGGGACTGAGCCCTCAACCTGTGAGATCTGATGGTATCTCCCAGTAGACAGTGTCAGAATTGAATTGGAAGACACTCAGCAGGTGCCTGCTGCAGAAGCGATTGATTGGTGCACATGGGAACCCCCACCACCACATTTGGTCACAAAAGTCTTCTGTGTTAATTGGGGTGTGAGAGAAGAGAAAAAACAGTTTACTCACACTCAACATCAATATTTAAAATCTTCCCATTTATTTCCTTACCCACTTCTCTCACCTACCAGATCTGCTGTTCTCAAAATAGCCTGAGAAACACCTCCAAACCTCTAGCTAGTTTTTCTCTCCAGTTGCTTCCTTCATTTGTCCCTGGAAAAGCTAAGAACAAGTCTGGGAGAGTAAGCCCCTCCTGAACAGTGAAAATGAAGGAAGGGACTGACCCCTGTCCAGCTAGGGACCAGAAAAAGGCTGGGATAGCCTTTGAAAGCTAAATAAATTCTGCCAGTTGTACCAATGCCAACGTCTGGGTTTTGATCATGTTTTATAGTCACACAAAGTGTTACCATTAGAGGAAACTGGGTGAAGGGTTTGGTAATTTTCTGTGAAACTGTAATTATTTCAAAATAAAAATGCAAAACTGAAACATAATAATAAAATTTAAAGAGAAAAGTTTTTAAAAATCTTAACCCGTCCCAGACTTTTTTTTTTTTTAAATCAACTCACCCATTTAAGGAAGATAATTCTCTAACAAAAAGTGTATTCAGTGCTCCAGGGGTCTTTCAGAAGCTGTTGAGGTCATTCTCCTGGAAGATATGAAAACTGGAGTGTTCTCTTGCATCTGGAATATGACTGAGGTATTAGTATCCTGGCTAGGCAGAGAGGAGGACTAATTCATCCCTCAAGATGTCCTTTCTCCTGAGGACATGAACAATGTTCATATCAAAGGAAACTAAACAAATCTTTACTGAGAACAGAAGGAACTTCAATGGTATTGCTAGTTTACAGGGGATTTCCTTCCCCCCTTCAATCCAAACATACACATGCTGAGTACTGAACAAATTGAGAAAGAAAATTTTAAAAATACGTTAGGGCAATTCAAATGTAAACTTATCACTACTAAGGCCAATATTGGAAGATGTTGCTTATATTGCAATCCAGTGGGCTTCCTAATACTGATCCTTTGCAGGCCTCCCCACATAGATTGCATGCTCTCTGGGGACAGCTTGCATCCAAGAGAAGAAAAGAAGGAAAAGGCTGACTTACAAGTGTCCAGTTTATCCTTCCCAAGTCAACAAGCAGATTTAAGTCATTCTTCCTCCCCTGAATGAGTGAGTGAGTGAGGGGCCAGGTGTGTTACAGTGGAATGTCAATCACATGACAGCAACCAGAAGTGAAGAAAAGTCCCCTGCCACTACTGTATTCATTTCCTAGGGCTGCCATAACAAACTGAGTGGCTTAAAGAACAGAAGTCCAAAATCAAGGTATCAGCAGAGCCATGCTCCCTCTGGAAGTTCTAGGGTAAGATTCTTTCTTGACTTTTCCCAGCTTCTGGAGGCTGCTGGCAATCATTGGTGTGCCATGGCTTGTAGGTGCATCACTCCAGTCTCTGCCTCCACTATCACATGGCCTTCTCCTTTCTGTGTGTGTCTATGTGATCACATGACCTTGTTATAAGGGCGCCAGTCATTGGATTAGGGCCCACCCTAATCCAGTATGAATTCATCTTAATTAATTACATCTGTAAAGATCCTATTTCCAAATATGGCCACATCCCGTGATTCTCAGTGGACATGAATTCTAAGGTAGACTATTCAAGTCAGTCACTAGCCACCAACAAGAACAAGTAGGTTTATCGTTTTTTAGAAACATGCTTTTTCCAAAAGGGTATAGTACACAAAAGGCTGTTGTCATAGTTCTTTACTCTCTTGAGGCATCTTTATATGGGAACTCTGATTTTAAAAGAGCACGGCAAATGTACTTACGCTACCCATGAAACAGTATTGTGCTCTTTGAAAGTGGGCTTGGATTCATTGTAAATGTATATTTCAAACTCTATGGCAAATACTAAAAAAAGTATAAAGATAAAAGGAAAAAAACAAAGTAGAATAACAAATATGCTCAGAAAGGAAGAAACATGAAATCATGTAAGATGCTCAATTAAAACCACAAAAGGCCAAAAAAGAGTGAAGGCAAAACTAGGAACAAAGAAAAGGACAACAAATAGAAAACAGAAACAAATTTGGGAGACTTTGACCCAACTAGATCTATAATCACTTTAAATATCAATAGTCTAAATTCACCAATTAAAGACAGAGATTATCAGAATGGATCAAAAAAAACAAGATCAAACCATGTGTTATTTATAAGAAATTCCTTTAAATATAAATATGCATATAGATTAAAAGTAAACAGACAGATTAATGTTCTGGTACAGAATAACTATTGTAAAAAAAAAGAAGAAAAAGTAAGGGGATAGAGAAAGATATATCATGCTAACACTAATCAAAAGAAAGTGGAAGTAGCTACAGTAATTGCAGACAGAGCAGAGCAAGGAAGTCATCAGGGCTAAAAAGGAGCATTACCTAATAATAAGTAGGTCAATTCGTCAAGAAGACATAACAGTCCCTAATGTGTATGATGTATGTGCCTAACAACAAAGCATCAAACTATGTGAGGCAATGACTCACAGAATTGTAAGGAAAAAACAGATAAATCCAGTATTACAGACTTTCACACTCCTCTATCAGAAATAGACACATCCAGAAGGCAAAAAATTAGTTAGTAAGGACATAGTCAAATTCAACGACATCATGAATCAACTAGAATCATGGACATTTATAAACTAATTTATCTAACAACAGCAGAATACACATTCTTCTTAGGCTCACATGGAACATTCAAGATAGATAACATTATGGGCCATAAGTCAAACCATAACAAGTTTAAAAGAATAGAAATAATACAAAATCTGCTCTCAGACCACAATGAAATAAAACTAGAAATAAGTAACAAAATGATAACAGGAAAATCTTAAAACCCATGGAAATTAAACAGCATACTTCTAAACAAATATAGATCAGAGAAGAAATTCCCCCAAAAATGGTTAAATATTTTGAAGTAAATAAAAATAAAAACACAATGTATTAAAATTTGTAGAATACAGCAAAAGCAGTGATTATAGGGAAATTTATAGCATTGAAAATATATATTAGAAAGGAAATGTTTCTGATTTAAATTAACAACCTAAGCCTCCACCTTAAGATACTAGAAAAAGTAGAGCAAATTAAATCCAAAGTAAGCAGGAAAAAAGAATAAAAATGAGAGCATAATCAATGAAATAAAAAGCAAAAAATTAATAGGGAAAAATAAATGAAACCAAAAGCTGATTTTTTGAAAAGATGATTAAAATTGATAATCCTCTAGCAAATTCAAATTCAAAAGAGAATACAAATTATTAACACTAGAAATGAAAGAGACAACATTACTACAGGCATTATGGACATTAAGAAGATAATAAAGGAATTCTATGAACAACACCCCGCTCCCAAATTTGATAACCTTGATTAAATGAACCAATTCCTTGAAAGACACAATCTGCCAAAACTCATACAAGGAGAAATGGATAGTCTGAAAAGGTCACTCTATTAGAGAAGTTGAATTAATAATTAATGACATTCCAAAACAGAAAGCAACAACCCTAGATGGGTTCACTGGTGAGTGCTACCAAATACTTAAGGAAAAATTATACCAATTATCTACAATCTCTTTAAGAAGATATAAGCAGAGGAACTACTTCTTAACTCATTCTAACAAGCCAGTATCACCCTAATGCCAACATCAAAGACAGTACAAGAAGAGAAAACTAAAAACCATTTCCCATGAGCATAGATGCAAAATTCTCCACAAAATATTAGCAAGTTGAATCCCACAATGTGTAAAGAGGATTATACCCTAGAACCAAGTGGAGTTTATCCTAAGTATGCAAGGATAGCATAAAAATCAACCAAGTGGGATTTATCCTAAGTATGCAAAGATAGCGCAAAAATCAATCAATGTAATCAATCACATCAGCAGGCTAAAGAATAAAAAACAAACAATCATATTTTAAAAATGAAGAAAAAGCACTTTGGGAGGCCATGGTGGGGGGGATCACTTGAGGCCAGGAATTTAAAATCAGCCTGAGCAACATAACAAGATCCCATCTCCATAAAAATTTTTAAAAATAGAAAGCATACCAAAGTAAATAAATGGAGAAAAAGCATTTTACAAAAACCAATGCTCATTCATAATAAAAGCTCTCAGCAAACTAGGAATAAGAGGGGAGCTTCCTCAGCGTGATTAAAAAAAAAATAGCTACAAAAAATCTACTACTATCAACATCATACTTAACGTTGAGATACTGGAAGCTTTCCCACTAACATCAAAAACAAGGCAAGGATGACCCCTCTCATCACTCCTTTTCAGCATGGTACTGGAAGTCCTAGCTGATGCAATTAGATAGAAAAAGGAATAAAAATTATATTGATTGAGAGGGAAAAAATAAAATTGTTTTTGCCCACAGATGACATTATTCTCTATGTAGAAAATCTGAGAGAGTCAACAAAAAACTCCTGGGACTAATTACTGATTACAGCAAGATTTCAGGATACAAGGTTAAAATACAAAAGTGAATCACTTTCATATATACCAGCAATGAACAAGTGAAATTTGAATTTAAAACACAATACTATTTATGTTAGCATCCCCAAAAATGAAATACTTGGGTATAAATGTAAAGAAAATGTATAATATCGATATAAAGAAAACCACAAAAGGCTGATGAAAGAAAGAAAAAAAACTAAATAAATGGAGAACTATCCCATGTTCGTAGAAAGGAAGATTCAGCTTTGTCAGGATGTCCATTCCCCCAACTTGATCTATGAATCAATGCAATCTCAATCAAAATACCAACAAGTTATTTTGTAGATATTAACAAACTGATTCTAAAGTTCATATGGAGAGGTAAAGGACCCAGAATAGCCAACACAATATTGAAGAAGAAAAACAAAGAGGATGAATATTGCCCTACTTCAAGACTTACTATAAGGCTATAGTAATGAAGACAGTGTGGTATTGGTGAAATAATAGACAAATAGATCAATGGAATATAAAAGAAAGCCCAGAAACAGACCCACGTAAATATAGTCAACTGATCTTTGACAAAGAAACAAAGGCAATACAATAGAGAAAAAGTCTTTTCAACTAATGTTGCTGGAACAAACTGGACATCTAAACATGCAAAAAAATCTAGATATAGACCTTACACTTGTCACAAAAATTAACTCAAAGTTAATCATAAAAGTAAAATATGCCTAAATGTAAAATGTAAAACTCTAGAAAATAACATAAGAGAAATTCTAGATGATGTGGTTTCAATTATGACTTTTTAGATACAACACCAGAGGCACAATTCATGAAGAAAAGATATCGATAAGCAAGATGTTATTAAAATTAAAATTTTCTGCTCTGCAAAAGACACTGTCAAGAGAATGAAAAGATAAGCCACTGACTGGGAGAAAATATTTGCAAAAGATATATCTGATAAAGGATATACAGAGAACTCTTGAAACTCAATAAGAAAACAGACCACTTGATTAAAAAATACACCAAAGACCTTAACAGACATATCACTAGAGAAGATATACAGATAGCAAATAAACATGTGGAAGATGCTGCACATCATATATCATCAGGGAAATGCAAATGCAAACAAGATGCCTCTGTACACCTATTTAGAATGGCCAAAACCCAGAACATTGACAGCGTCAAATGCTGGCGAGAATGTGAAGCAACAGAAATAGGAACTCTCATTTCTGGTGAAAATCAAAAGGATACAGCAACTTTAGAAGATACTTAGGCAATTTTTTACTAAACATACTCTTACCATATGATCCAGGAACTTGCATTCCTTGGTATCTACCCAATGGAGTTGAAAACTTACGTGACACAAAAACCTGCGTAGAGATGCTCATTCATTATTTCCAAGATGTCCTTCTGTAGGTGAATAGATAAACTGTGGTATGGCCAGACAGTGGACTATTATTCAATACAAACAAGATATGAGCTATCAGGCCATGAAGACATGGAAAAACCTCAAACACATACTACTAGATGAAAAAGGTCAATTTTAAAAGGCCACAGACTGTATGATTCCAACTATCTGATATTCTGAAAAAGGTAAAACTGTGGAGATGGTGAAAAGCCCTGGATTAGTGAGGAGGGAAGGATGGAATAGGCAGGACATAAAGGATTTTTCAGGGCAGGGAAAATACTCCGTGTGATACTGTAATTGTCCACACAAGTCATTATACATTTGTTTAAACCAATATAATGTAAGACCCCAAGAGTGAACCCTAATGTAACAATGGACTTTGGGTTAATAATGACAGATCAACATAGGCTCATCAATTGTAACAAATGTACCACTCTGATGGGAGATGTTGACATGGGGGAGGCTATTAATGTGGAGTATATGGGATATCTCTGCACATTTCTCTCAATTTTGCTATCAAACTAAAACTGCTCTTAAGAAAGGGTTTTTTTAATGACCAATAAAACTGAGGCCATAAATGCTTTTAAAATGTAGTCACATAACTGTAGCAAAGCAGATAATGCTGTTGACATGAGCCAGGCCTAGTCCCATCCAGGCTGCCTTAGTTATGGTTAGGAAGGACTTTATAGGCTCTGGTGTAGAAAAAGTAGGTGCAAGAGTTTCATGTGGTGATTACATATTGCTTATTCTGAATATTGCTATAAAGGAAAAGCCCAAATTATAATTTTATCAACCCCTACCTTGTTTTGTTGTTAGAGGCAGGACTGTTACACTTAACCAGGCAGAGTTCTTTCCCTGTGCATTGGATCTTACAAGTATAGCATGTATCATATCCAAAAAAAAAAAAAGACAGAAATTCATACCTGGTTTTGACCAGCAGGGTCATGATAATCTTAATTCTTAGAGTTATTTTAGGATCTATCCAGTCCCAGTACCTACCTGCTGATCTATTTACACACATCTATCCATGAGCATGGATCTACTCAACCACTCAACAGATCCCAATAAAAAAAGATAAATTCCTTAACTCGTGGATTTTATGTAGGTATCTAAAGGAATTCTGATATCAACTTTTAATTCTTCTTCACTAAGAAATTGGTAACAGGCTGGGTGCAGTGGCTCAAGCCTGTAACCCCAGCACTTTGGGAGGCTGAGGCAGTTGGATCACCTGAAGTCAGAAGTTCAAGACCAGCCTGATCAACATGGCAAAACCCTGTCTCTCCTAAAAATACAAAAATTAGCCAGGCTTGGTGGCACATACCTGTAATCTCAGCTACTGGGGAGGCTGGGGCAGGAGAACTGCTTGATCCTGGGAGGTGGAGGTTGTAGTGAGTGAGATCATGACATTGCACTCCAGCCTGGATGACAAGAGCAAAACTAAACTATGTCTAAAAAATAATAATAATAAGGTGACAATGAATATTGTGGGTAATGGGACATTCTCCATCCTGTTTAGGCCTTTTAACCTGTTTTACATTTCCCTTGTTCCACATTTTCTGTGCTGAGATGGCCACTTTTTATACCAAGTCCCTTCTTATTAATTTGCCACAGGTATTTTCTTTTATGTATATGTCCAAGTATGAACTTTTAGTACAAAATTTTCTATCAATGGATATTTATATGTCTTGTTTTTTCTCAAAATCCAAATTGCTGGATTCCAGATTTTATTTTATTTTTTTATTGAAAACAGCCCAAGTACTGTTTTCTGAAAGAAGTTCTCTGTGTCTCTTTTACCTGTCCTCTCTAGGTCTGTCACTGGAGTCTTTCAAGTACCTGTGAACATGACTCTATCAACAGTACCTTGGAGGGTTCCTGGATAGCACCAAGATTGTAAACTGGTGACCCACCAGCCACATGTGTCTTCAGCTATGCTTGGTTTGCTCATACAGCATTTTTAAAACTTAGACTTCATTGCCAACTTTGTGTGTGTGTGTGAGACGGAGTCTTGCTCTATCACCCAGACTGGAGTGCAGTGGCATGATCTCGGCTTACTATAGACTCCACTTCCTGGGTTCCAGTGATTCTCCTGCCTCAGCCTTGTGGGTAGCTGGGATTACAGGCATGCACCACCACGCCCAGCTAATTTTATTTTGTGTGTGTGTATTTTTAGTAGAGACAGGGTTTCACCATGTTGGCCAGGCTGGTCTGAAACTCCTGACCTCAGGTGATCAGCCCACCTCAGCCTTCCAAAGTGCTGGAATTACAGGCGTGAGCCACCGCACCTGGCTCATTGCCAACTTTTAAAATTGGAAGAATTCACACAAAAATCAGTATTTTCTTCAGGTTCTCTTGAAAATTTAAGTTTTTAAGGTCTGGCAGCAGTGGGCTGGAGGTTAGTAATAATTGCTCCCTTTAATTGAGGCATTTGTGTTTCAATCATTTACAGAAACCACCTGGTCATTTAAGACAATTGGGTCCAATCCCTGGATTAGCCACATTATTTCCAACATTATATAGACTCACAAATAAACTAGGCCATGGCAACACTAATTCTGTGGCTGGTATATAAGACTAGCCAGCAGCCCTTCTCCCAGGCCAACACATTCCAAATATTATACATTTTGTCTCTACATGTGAGGAGCCTTGCTGCATTGCTGCCAGAATTCATCCCTCATATGTGGTCTTAGGGACCAAGGACTCTCTGCTCCCTGGCCTTGGCCTGCCCGGCCTCCCTGACATCTTCAGCAGCTGGTCTCATTTAATCTGAAATAGACAGAACAGTAAAAGGTGTTTGAGAGTTAATGAAGACCTGCTTTATTTCTTTTACAAACCTATCTTCTCAGTTTCCTCTGGTTTTTTGGCTCCATCATATTCTGCCAATAAGAAAGTCACTTCTAGGACCCCTCAGAAGTTTTACAAGCAGTCCAAAGCCCCATTCTGCTTGGTACAGTGTATTCGTGCACCTCTAATGTCGCATTTGTTATCAAAGTGTTATAATTCATGAGTAGTGCCTTGAAACAGGTGGGCTAGGGGATAGCACCATTGGTTGACCCCTCTTCTTATCCCCAATACTGCCACCTGTTCCCTGCATCAGAGGCAGTCCCACATTTTGCAGAGCTTAGAAAACTAGTCAATAGGCTGGATGCGGTGGCTCACACCTGTAATTCCAGCACTTTGGGAGGCCGAGGCGGGCAAATCACCTGAGGTCGGGAGTTCGAGACCAACCTCACCAACAAGGAGAAACCCCGCCTGTACTAAAAGTACAAAATTAGCCAGGTGTGGTAGCAGGCGCATGTAATCCCAGCTACTCAGGAGGCTGAGGCAAGAGAATTGCTTGAATCCAGGATCACACCATTGCACTCCAGCCTGGTCAACAAGAACAAAACTCAAAAGAGAGAAAGAGAGAGAGGGAGGGAGGGAGAAGGGAAGGGAAGAAGAGAAGGAAGGAAAGAGAAAGGAAGGAAGGAAGGAAGGAAGAGAGAAAGAAAGAAAAAGAAAAGGAAAGAAGAAAGAAAGAAAGAAAGAAAGAAAGAAAGAAAGAAAGAAAGAAAGAAAGAAGAAAACTAGCCAATAGTGAAACTAAGACAAAGCATTTGGCTCTAAGTGTCATAAAAATAGAGTAACATTGGATTCCAATTACTGGGGTAAGCAGACATTTTTCTTACATAAGAAAGTCTGAAGGTAGGCTAACCAAGGCTGGTTCTTGCGGTCTTTCTGCTCTAACTTCCTTAGTGTTCTGTGTTTTGCCCTCATGGCTGCAAGATGTCTACTAAATCTCCAGGCTTCATATGTATTTTCCAGTGAGAAGAAAAGGAAAGGCTGAAAGGCCCCTTCTCATGAAGCTTTGATCCGAATCTTCCCCTTCATCTCCCTCACACTGTTCATCAGAACAGGTTATATGCAGACGCTTAGGCCACTAGCTGGCTAAAGTGAATGAGAGTCCCTTAACTGATTTCAGTGCTTTATCTTATATGGCTGACATATATATCTTATAGGGGTTATGCTCCCCAAGATCAACCTGCTACACTTCACCAGCTCCCTGAATGAATCAGGGTTCTGTGAGCAGGAAAGAAGGAAATTGAGGAAGAATAAGGTTTTGTTTAGACACTAGACAACATCTGCCACAGAATGTAGAACTGGGAGAGACCTGTGTAGCTATGTCTGGGTGGAGGGGCCGAGTGTGAGCATTTGGATGCTGCTGGCAGTGGCGGAGCACAAAGGGAGGTACATCACTGACACCTTGGTGTCCCAGCCTCCTCCCGCCCCTGCTAGACACACACATATGGACACACACCTATATGTATACACACATTCGTGGCTGGTGCAGAAAGAACCAAGAAGCACATGGTCAATGAGAGAAGGGTGACCCCTCACTCTCCAAGTGACCTATGTGCAAAATCTCCTGGCAGGGAACCTTACGGCTCTACCCTCTGCTAGGCAGGGCCATTCCCCCTGCAAAGGCCAGCAGCCCCTCTTCATCTCTGGACAAGAACTTCATGTTTGCTAACCCATACTCACTTTTTAAGACAGGGTCTCACTCTGTCACCCAAGCTGGAGTGCAGTGGCACAATAATAGATAACTATAAACTTGAACTCCTGGGCTCAAGGAATCCTCAGCCTCCCAAGAAGCTTCCTCAGCCTCCCAAGAAGCTAGGATTACAAAGGTGCACCATCATGCCCGGCTAATTTTGTGTTTTTTGTAGAGGCAGGGTTTTGCTATGCTGCCCAGGCTGGCCTCCAACTTTTGGCCTTGAGTGATCCTCCAGCAACAGCCACCCAAAGTGCCAGAAATGCACACCTTGTCTGGCTTTGTTGTTGTTACACAGCAGTGTGTTGAAAAAAGTGAAGCCTGCTCCAGGCTTCACAGGGGAATTCATCTTACTAATCACATGTATTTTATTTTTTTCATTTTATTTTGTTTTGTTCTGGGATACATGTGCAGGACATACAGGTTTGTTACATACGTAAACAAGTGCCATGGTGGCTTGCTGCACCTATCAACCCATCACCCAGGTATTAGGCCCCACGTGCATTAGCTATTTATCCTGATGCTCCCCGACCCCGCCCTCGACAGGCCCCAGTGTGTGTTGTTCCCCTCCCTGTGTCCATGTGTTCTCATTGTTCAACTTTCACTTATAAGTGAGGCCATGTGGTATTTGGTTTTCTGTGCCTGTAATCACACCTAATTTAATCTAAAAAAATTATATTTAGATATTTATAAATTAGTAATCATACAACTAATAGAAATCACTGCTCTCTTTTCTAAAATTCTCAGGATTACAAAGATCCTTGACAGCTAACAGAGGCAAAGACACTCCCTAAGTCCATTTTCGGTGTTTGAGCTTCCTGTACACTTCATCCAGAAGGATCATCCAGCCCTTAACAGGTCAGCACTCTTTCCCATCAGATCCTGCCTTGGATGCAGCTCTGCAGCACTGTGTTCACAGGAATCTCAAGAAATCCTGAGACCTTAGCAAAAACTGTACAATGGTTCTTTAAAATGAAAAAAAAAAAGTGCATCAACACCATTTCACATTATCTGCATCTATGCGTGTCATGTAGGTTGGAAGTGAGTCATCATTTAGAAATTATTTTGGTATAAAAGCTAAACATAAAGACTCCACCAAATAAACAGTTTTTATAAAAAGGTTTTATGTGACAACAGTGCCTTCTCGGGCATCAACTCCCGGAAATGATGAAATATGACTCATTACCAGGGAACAACTCATATGCCAGAGACTGCAATTACTGCTGGGGGAACACATTCCCCGGAGCAGTGTCCTTATCTCTCCGCCTGCCAGCCAAGAGGCCAGCCTGGGTGATGATGCAGCATCCTTTGCTATCCTGCCCTTATCTGATCAGCTTTTGCTTCAAAATTGTGCTGGATCATTTCCGCTCTGCAAAGGTAATGTCCCAGTGTGACTCCCATTCCTTCGATAGAAGCCACAGAAATCCCTCAGCCTACAGCAGGTTTCCTTCCAGGAGATCAAAGCACTAGTTTAGCCTGTTTATTGCTCACTATTATCCACTGTCTTAATAGTTAATGTCCAAAATATTTATCTCTCCCTATAATTGGGACTGCCCTAATTCCAAATTCTAGTGTAACAAGACTCTTCACCAGGAGAATTTCTTTGTTGGTTTATGTTAATTATGCAAAATGGAAATTACATGTGTTGAACACTAGGAAAAGAGGGGAAGCATAAAGAACAGAGGGTAGGGAAGCAGATGGTAGAGAAAGGATGGGGGGTTCATAAGGATCCTAGCAGTTAACATTAATTCTGTGCTTACTGTGTGCCACATACTGTGCTAAGCAGCTTGCGTGTATTAACATTGAATCCTTACCATAACCCCATGAAACACGGACTTCTCAGCAAACTCGTTTATACAGATGGGAATCTGGAGGGCTAGAAAGCACTGCAGAGCCACCAACCATCTCCTCTTGCGGGTTCACAGCAAAGTAGGCTTTTGTAGTAGATTGGATTATTGGCCACATTTCTTTCCCTCCCTGTGTATTCACACCTGTTACCATGTGATTTTACAGCTCATCACACTAGAGATAGAAGATAATTACCCATTGGTGTGACTTGGTTTTGCCCATGAGATCTGAGCAGATATGGTGTGTGTGTCTGTTTGGGTTTGCCCTCCTGTAGGGAAAATTTCTGACCCACTTTTGGCAAAGTAGATACACTTTGCCTACTTCGTTTAGGAGAAATCATACCTCCTAAAAATTTGTGTCCACCTGGAACCTCAGAATATGACTCTATTTGGATGCAGGGTCTTTGTGGATGTAATTATACTGAAAAATGGAAATTACATGTGTTGAACACTAGTAAAAGGGGAGAAAGCATAAAGAACAGAGAGTGGTGAAGTGGGTGGTAGAGAAAGGATGTGATTATATTGTGGTATTATATGGTAATGCTGCTTACTCCAGTCACTACAGAGAACCTGAGCCACCCAAAACTGGAAGAGACAAGAAAGGATACTTCCCTAGAACTTTTGGGGGGATCATGGCTCTGCCTACACATTGATTTTTAACTTCTAGCCCCCAGGACTATAGAAGAATAAATTTACGTTGTTTTAAGGCATCAAGTTTGTAGTATTTTGTTATGATACCCCTGGAAAACTAATACCTCTCCTATGCTTCTGCCATTACTTTGATGAGAGCTTTCTTCAGGTAGCCACTGTCCTTTGACCCTGGACTCTAGCATGATCATATGGGTGTTGACATGAGTCCAACTCACAGACAAGGGTCAAGCCTAGCCAGACTTGCAGCTGAAGCAGTGCCACCCAGTCAAGCCCAGCCAACTCAGCGGGGCTGCAGTCAACCTGTGAAGCCATGAGGGTGACAATGAATGCTTAGCATTATTCTGCTTTATTAGACTTCTCCCATAATGGGAACAAGGGAGGATAAATACCCTCATTCCCTGTGGGATGAAACAAGGTTTAGAAAGGTAGAGCCACTGGGCAAAAAGGATACATAGAAGTCACTGCAAACATGTTCACCTGCTTCATGATTTTGTCCAGAGCCTGCCTGGCCAAGGTGATGCTTCTTTAGCTTGCTATGTAGTCAGTCCTGCATTTATCCTCGAGGAACAAGCCCAGTGGACTTGTTAACAGTGAGGATTAGAGCTTGCTCTGGGCAATGGCTGGACAGGTTACTGTGGCCCAGCTGCTATCCCTCAGTTGGTCACCGTTGTCAGGTACAGAACCACATTCACCTTGTTGGGAGGTCATCCCCTTCCAAACAGTTTGTGGGTCTTTCAGAAAGAAGGGCTGGGTTTATGTGTGTCCACTTAGCCAAAAGTGGGTCAGAAATTTCCTCTGTGCTCCATTTTTGCATCAACGGTCACTGCTGAGAATTGCTTCTTTCAAACTCAGTTGGCAACTGGGCCAATGACTAGAAGATCTAACAGCCAAGGAGCTATAGAGAAATTGTTAAAATTTCTCCATCCATCCATCCATCCATCCATTCATCTATCCAACCAAACATCTTTCTATCTATCTGCTCATCTATTTATCTATTCTTTCATTCATGTGTCCAATCTACCACTTTACCTGTTTCATTAATGTGTACTGAGAACTTGCTTAAGTTCACAACCCTGGTTAAATGCTGTGGAGGATATGGCAGTAAGTTAGATATGGCCCCCACCATCAGGGAACATCTCTGTTAATGAGGAAGATAAAATACATGTACATTAAATTTGAATAATCGGTAAACATTTATTTATAATCCATTGCACCTTGATTATAATTGCAACATATTATGCATATGTTAAAAAGTTGAGGAAGACACAGTCTCTTTCTGCCTTCAGTAAGCTTACAGCATGTGGCTGGATTAGTCAAATACTAAAATAATTATGATAAAAGCCACACTGTGATACATGATGTGAAAATGACACAAAGAAAGTGCCTTGGGAATAAGAGGGAAGGTCATATATTTATTTGAATCAGGTGAGAGAGAGAGGAAAGTAAAACTCATGAAGAAAGTGGATTCCAATACGGTCATGAAAGATAAACTACATTAGGGGAGATGGAGATAATAGAGAAGCAAAGAAATAGAAGCAGGACACTACGCCATGTTTAAGAAAGAACGAGATGTCCAGTTTAAAAGGTGGATAAGATAATGTGCAGATGGGAGTAATGGGAGAGTGGAAAGTTTGGAGTCAATATGGAGCCATTGAAGGTTGTTGAGTGGGTGAGTAACATGACAGGATCTGTGACCTGGGAAGACTGATGTGATCTGGGAAGATTAGAAGTCACTGCAAACATGTTCACTTGCTTCATACTTCTACTTCTACTCAGAAAGATACTCCATCTTTCTAAACCTCATTTCATCCCACAGAGAATGAGGGTGTTTATCCTTCCTTGATCCTATTATGGAAGAAGTCTAATAAAGCAGATAAAAACTACTTCCTAATAACATGCTGGTGCCTTCTCAAGAGAATTATATTTTAAAACAGAATCATTGAGAAGGGACAATGTTGCAAATTATAATGGGTCTTAGATTTTAGCTAAAGATGATCATCAGGGCATCTATGAAAATCATAGGAAAGACAAGGTTTATTTTTAAACACTATATAGAAAAGTCTTTTTCTGTTCATCCCAAAGTTAACTGATTATCCTACTATGCCACATCTACTGAGGTAATTGGTGTGGCAATATAGAATTATAAGACATGCCAAACCCCAACATGCCTTCAGAATAATCCAAAAATATTAAATGTTCAGTGAAATTTTTCTATTAATGTATTTAATTGTATTCAAATTTTTGGAAAATTTCAAGCCTATGTGTATACATTATGCTATAAATGACTATTTCCTATAACCAAGTTATTTATTAATTAGAAAAGTAATATTTATAAAGTTAATTTGCTTTTTCTTTTAAATGTCCTACCATTTTAATCACAAAAAAGAAATCATTTCATAATCACATGGTAAGGATTTTCATCAAGCTGCTTAAAAGCCAGAGTACAGACTGATTGATAGATAAATAAAAGTATGTGTAGTCCCAGCAAGTAGCTGCCTTAGATGAACCAAGGGAAAAAAATAGTATAAAGTGTAGTTTGATTCTTATAAACTTCAATACTGCAATATAGAACATTGTTTTCCCTATCAAATTCACAGATTTCAGCAAATTTTACTTTTAACTTAATTCATGCATCAGAATTAGTTATTTGAAATCACCGTAAAATACAGAAAATTAATGTTATGCTTTGGCCTTATCAGTAAGGACAAAACAAATTAATTTTATTTAAGCTTTGTATCATTAATATGTATGTGCTCTTGTGACCTGTGTAGTCATTTCCTTCATTATACTAAATCCTACTGCATTATACTATTAAATCTTCTACCTCATTTGAGATTATGCACTAATTCAAAATAATGTTGCATGCTTCAAGTAGGAAATCTAAGGTTCTGATTACTGCTACAAACTAACATAAATTTGGGACCCTCTAGTGCTTGCAAATAAAATGAAGCTGGCACCACATCACAATAAAATGTGTTAATCTAATATTCTGGAGTTCATTTTTTATTAATAAAATTGCCTTTAGATGTGTCATCTCATGTCCTCAAAACAACCCTGTAAGTTGAAGATTATTATTTTATTTTATTAACTCCATTACTATTTTATAGGTTTGAAAACTATACTAATCAACTTCCCTGAAGTCATAGCAGCTAGTAAATGAAAGATTCTAGGGTCTTATAATTTAATATTTCACATTCTTTTCACTCCACTATAATTATTTCACAAAATCTTTCAGCATTTTCCCATTTTCTGCTAGATTAGTGGTTCTGTAGACTCCTACATATAAGTCTTCTAAACGGGACTATTACTTTCAGTAGTCCCCACACAGCCATACGTTAATCAGCACACTCTGCCTAGCTCTGGGGCTCTCAATAAATGCTCATAACCCCAATAAATGTTCTCCGAATAAGTGAATTCATCTGCATCTAGACTAAATATGCTCACTCATAGGAACTCAATCATTTACTAGGAAGGAGGAATATTTCAGAGTACAAATACACACATATATGCACTTGTGTATATGTGTGGGAGGGTGGGTGAACATACAGGTGCATCCGGGTATGCACATACCAGACCACCTCTCTCAATAAATTACCACCAAACCTCTCCAGGGGTTAATCAGGACCAAATTTGTATGAAGTGTCAAACTATAATTTAGGGATCGCTGATGTTCATGAACCCCACCATTACTTTTAGTGACTAAACTGGAGGTGCTGACAGCCACATAAAATCTCTTGTTTTATGAACATCGCTGTAAAATACAGTGAAAACTGCACCTGCAACTTGAATTCCTTAATCTGTGTTTGGTTTGTTTTCTCTCTCTCTCTCTCTCTCTCTCTCTCTCTCTCTCTCTCTCTCTGGGCAATACAGCTTCATGTGTTGCTTTTTGAAAAGCTCTAATAAATGTCAATGATGTGATGGACAGAGATTATAGGCTTCTTTCTTCTCATAGAAAAATACTACTGTACTGGCTGAAAACCAGCAGCATGTCATTAAGTGGGATTGTTAAGCCACGGCACTGCTTGCTACCTCAAACATAAGTGTTTATGAGGAAGAAGCTGAACCTCTGTGTGTTCTTGGAAACCCATTCAGTCTCACAAAAGCTCACTCACAAATAGCACAAACAGCTCACTCATAAATCAGAATCTGCATATACAATGTATGGAAATGCAATTATATTATCCAGGGTTATCTGAATGGCCCATCTCTTCTGGTAAATGAGTCTGTGAAATTAACCTGTTGTCTCAAGTACTAGAAATTTGATAGAGGGAGGTTAGTACTGGGGTAGATATTCTAGAACACAGCTGTCCAAAACAAATACAATGTGAGTCACTAGGTAATTTTTAAATTTCTAATAGCCACATTAAAAAGGACAAAAGAAAGAAGTAAAACTAATTTTAACAGTATATTGTACATCACCCAATATATCCAAAAGGGTATCATTTTAATATATAATCAATATAAAATTACTGACATGCTTTACTTTTTTTTAGTACTAAGTCTTTGAAACAGTGTGTACTTTACAACTTCATCTTAATTTGGACTAATCACATTTCAAGCACTCAAAAGTTACATGTGCCTAGTGACTGTTCATATAGAGCCCTGGATAAGGAAAAGATGGAATGGAAATGCAGTCATATCAGCCAGGATTCTTTGGGTTGCCTATCTCAGAAATGTAATTTAAATTAGCGAGAACAATTGCAGGTATCAATATCACTATCAGTCTTGTTTTGGCTATTTGGGCTCTTTTTGGATTCCATATGAATTTTAGGACTGTGTTTTCTCATTTTGTGAAGGATGTTGGTGGTATTTTGTTGGCAATTGCATGGAATTTGTAGATTACTTTTGGCAGTATGGTCATTTTCACAATATTGGTTCTACCCATCTATGAGCATGGGATGTGTTTTCATTTGTTTGTGTAATCTATGATTTCTTTCACCAGTGTTTTGCAGTTTTCCTTGTAGAGTTCTTTCACCTTTTTGGTAAGGTATATTCCTAAGTTTTTGTTTTTGTTGTTGTTGTTGGGGTTTTTTTTTTTTCAGCTATGTAATAGGGGTTGAGTTCTTGATTTGATTTTCAGCTTGGTCACTGTTGGTGTATAGCAGAGCTACTGATCTGTGTATATTCATTTTGTATCCAGAAACTTTGCTGAATTCATTTATCAGTTCTAGTAGCTTTTTTGAGGAGTCTTTAGGGTTTTCTAGGTATAGGATCATATTGTCAGCAAACAACAACAGTTTGACTTCCTCTTTTTTTACAAAAATAAAGAAGTTTAATTGGACTTAAAGTTCCACATGGCTGGACAAGCCTCACAATCATGGTGGAAGGTAAGGAGGAGTAAGTCACATATTACATGGACGGCAGCAGGCAAAGACAGAAAATGGGTACAGACTTCCTCTTTACTGATTTGGATACCCTTTATTTCTTTTTCTTTTGTATGATTGCTCTGGCTAGGACTTCCAGTACTATGTTGAATAGAAGTGGTGAGAGTGGTCATCCTTGTCTTTTTCCAGTCTTGGGTGGGGAATGCTTTCAACTTTTCCCCATTCAGTATTACGTTGGCTGTGGGTTTGTCATAGATGGCTTTTATTACATTAAGGTATGTCCCATCTATGCCAATTTTGCTGACAGTTGTAATCATAAAGCAATGCTGGATTTTGTCAAATGCTTTTTCTGCATCTATTGAGATGATCATGTGATTTTTGCTTTTAATTCTGTTTGTTTAGTGTAACACATTTATTGACTTTCGTATGTTAAACTATCCCTCCATCCCTGGTATGAAACCCACTTGATCATGGTGGATTATCTTTTTGGTATGCTGTTGGATTCAATTCCATTAGCTAGTATTTTGTTAAGGATTTTTCTATCTGTTTTCATCAGAGATATTGGTCCGTAGTTTTCTTTTTTTGTTATGACCTTGCCTGATTTTAGTATTAGGGTGATGCAGAGCTTAACTCAGAAGTCACAGATTGCAGGTTTCACTTCCTGGGATGAGTTAATAAAGATGACTTGGTGCACTCAACAAGTTTACTATTGCTCTTGAGTTTACGTTTTCATTTTGATGTCATAATTTTCATTATTAAAGAGTTTAGAGTGACTTTTTGGTCTATTTTGTTGCTTTATTTCTAGCAGAAAAGTTTTAAAATGCCGAGCTTTTAAAAAAATAATAAATATAATAGCTATAAAATCTAAAATCAGACTAAGCAAAAAGAATAAATCTGAAGGCATCACATTACCTTACTTCAAACAATTCTGTAAGACCAAATTCACCAAAACAACATGGTACTTGTGTGAAAATAGATACATAGATGAAAGGAACATAATAGAAAACCCAGAAATAAAGCCAAATACTTACAGCCAACTGATCTCCGACAAAGCAAACAAAAACATAACATGGGAAACTGACACCTTATTAACAAATAGTCCTGGGATAATTGGCAAGCCACGTGTAGAAGAGTGAAACTGGATCCTCATGCCTTACCTTATACAAAAGTCAACTCAAGATGAATCAAGCACTTAAATCTAAGACCTGAAATCATAGAAGTTCTAGAAGATAACTTCAGAAACACCCTCCTAGGCATTGGCATAGGCAAAGACTTGATGGCCAGGAACCCAAAAGCAAATGCAACAAAAACAATGATAAATAAGTGGGACTCAATTAAACTATAAAGTTTCTCCACAGCAAAAGAAACAATCAGCAGAGTAAATAGACAACCCACAGAATGGGAGAAAATCTTCATAATCTATACTTAACAAAGGATTAATATCCAGAATCTACAACAAACTCAAACAAATTAGCAAGAAAAAAACAAAAACCAAACAATCTCATCAAAAAAGTGGGCTAAGGACATGAATAGACAATTCTCAAAAGAAAATATACAAATGGCCAATAAACACATAAAAAAAATGCTTGAAATCACTAATGATCAGGGAAATGCAAATCAAAACCACAATGAGGTACTACCTTACTCCTGCAGGAATGGCCATAATCAAAAAATAATAGATGTTGGTGTGGATGCGGTGAAAACAAAACATTTACACTACTGGTGGAAATGTAAACTAGTAAAACCACAATGGAAAACAATGTGGAGATTCCTTAAAGAACTAAAAGTAGAACTACCATTTGATCCAGCAATCCCACTACTGGGTATCTATCCAGAGAAAAGGAAGTCATTATACAAAAAAGATATTTGCATATGCATGTTTATAGCAACACAATTTGCAATTGCAAAAATAGAGAACCAGCCCAAATGCCAATGAATCAATGAGTGGATAAAGAAATTGTGGTATATAATATATGACAGAATACTATTCAGCCATAAAAAGGAGTAAAATAATGGCATTCACAGCAACTTGGATGGAACTGGAGACCATTATTCTAAGTGAATTAACTCAGGAATGGAAAACCAAACATCACGTGTTCTCATTCATAAGTGGTAGCTAAGCTATGAGGATGCAAAGGCATAAGAATGATACATTGGACTTTGGGGACTTGGGAGAAAGGAGAGTAGGGGGGTGAGCAATAAAAGACTACATATTGGGTACAGTGTATACTGCTTGGGTGATGAGTGCACCAAAATCTCACAAATCACCACTAAAGAACTTACTCATGCAATCAAACACCACCTGTTCCCTAAAAACCTATTAAAATAAAATAATATCACTATCAGATATCAATATTTCTTTCATTTCTGCTTCTTCCCCTTACCAGATTTGTTACCGCACTCAAACTTTCCTCACAAGCTAGAACTACAATTTCCAGAAGCTTCTGGACTCATATTACCCCAAATCGCCCCCAGAACGTTTTTCTCCATCAACTTCAATGTAAAAAGCTCCCAGGGAAGTGCTCTGATTGTCTCAGACTGGGTGTCATGTTCACTTTTGTGGCTAGGAGAGCAGGGTACTATTTGGAATCCTGCACTGTGCTATGCATTATATACTGTGTTCCTGAGAATCCACGTGAGAATCTCATGGCTGGAGTGAAGACGAGACTCATTTGGGGAAAAAAAAAAAAAAGCCATGCATTTCTCATAAAAGGGGGAGATGCATTCATATTAGGCCAAGAACACTGTGCCACTGTTTCTTAGAGATCAGTCGGGAGGGATTCTCCCTACAGGATTAGCTCCCACTCAAGCAGCCCTTCCCAGAGACCGATCAGGAAGTGCAGCACCATAAAAAACCCACTATTCCTGTTCACCCAGATATAATAGCTGGAGGAAGATAAAACTTAGATTCAGGTTTTCAAGCTGATAATTCAGCCTTCTCTTCAATACATAGGTGATTTTCAATGGAAGTGGTATCAGACTCTAAAAGGTGTTCTTGATTGTCACAATGACTGGGGGTGCTATTGGAATTTAATGAGCAGGATTCAGGGATGCTAAACCCTGAAAACTAAGAAATTTCCTGGGTCACTATGACTGTTGAACTAAAATGAAAAAAAAAAACTGCTTCTAATTATCTGAGCCTAGAATGTAACACTATTTTATATAAATATTTTTGCAATGTTTTCATATACATTGAGTTTTCCAGGAATACAACTACCATGTAAATCCAGGGAAGACTGCACTATGCCAAAAATTATTCATTTCAAAAAATTATGCCACAAATGGCAACACCTTTTATAGTATTCGAATCACCAAAATAATACACCTGTATTACTCTGCATTTTGTAGGGCTCATTCCACTATTAATCTAAGTGCATGTGTGTACATGTGTACATGCATGTGTGGGAATGGGGCATGCCAGGACAGCCAGTAACTTATGTAGATGCTTTGTGACCATATTAAGAAGGCTCCAGTAGACAAAGTGCCAGGGGCCCACAGCTTTGAAGGAAAAGCAAGAGCTGCATCAACCACTGGTCCCCTGCCAGGTGCAGCACAAACTGCTTATCTGCACACAAATGCCTGGATAGGAAGGTGCTGTGTTTCTCTAGACCTTATTACACACTGTCACATATATTTTTAAGTATCAACATATCCAGTTGAATGTTTGTTGTCTGCTTCTCTGACAAGCATATTCATTATGTGTGAACATCTGTTTCCTTCAATGTGATTTCTAATACAGCTGTGCCTGAGCATTTACATCATTTTATTTTACAGTGGTTTCCTTTTGTTTCTTCTTTATTACAACTAGACTATTAGATTAATTTTTAAATTGTATGTATTGAGCATCTATGTCCTATAAATTTCATTTCAAGATAAAGGGGATATTAAAAAATATGTTTTAAAGGCATTGACAGGGTTGAGAATCTCTGAACTACAGCAAGCTCAGGGAAGGTCCCTGGAGAGAGAGGCAGAAGAAGGAACAGGAACAAAAGAGAGGATAAGCTATGATGGACGCAGAGAAGGACTCCTTATATGGGCAGGAGGAGAAAGTCAAAGAAGAAAGAGTCAGGGCAAGGCTGGGAACAGAAGCCATCTTCCCCAGCCTTCCATCTCTCCCGCTTCTCTCCCACTCTACAGCTCTGTTCCTCTCGCTCCTTTATCACCCCCAGCCTGACGGTGGCATGAGACATCCAATGCAGTGTATCCCTGGCAAGAACATCTACAAGCAGTTATCTTCAAGACCCTAAAAAAACTGACCCACTGACTCTACCTCTAGGCTGCAAAATGATAATCATCCAGAGAGAATCAGAAGTCAGTGCCAGATGCAAGAAATGAGAAGAAACTCCTACTGGAATATTATAGAGCAATTTTAAAAGGTAATCATGAAGACAAAGTAGGAATAGTGAATATATTAGACATTCTTGAAGTCATGAAGCATGAATGAAGTCATGAAGCAGAAAATGATGCAAAATATTTCATTGTATGTCTCCCATGTTGCAACAATTTTCTGAAGAATGCAGGATTATAGATTTAAAACTTGACAAGGCAAGGACAGGGTATTTTCAAAAAGCAAAAATAATTGCTGTCAGCCAGGTGTGGTGGCGAGCGCCTATAGTCGCAGCAACTTGGGAGGCTGAGATGGGAAGATCACTTGAGCACAGGAGTTCGAGACAGCAATGAGTAATGATTGCACCACTGCCCTCCAGCCTGGGTGAGAAAACAAAACACCATCTCTTTTTTAAAAATTCAAAAAAAAATTATAAGTGCTATGATACTGTGGTAGGATTTGTATCTTTTTTCTTTAATTTTTTCTATTGTAATTTAATATTTTCCAAAATATCTGCTCATTTTGCTTTTCTTCTACTTCTCTTATCAAATCATTCCTTTTTCCTACTGATTTATTAATGGAGTTTCTAAAACTTCCAAATAAATTGGGTCCTTCTTCCATCTGATTATCCTTTTCCATTTTCTTACAAATAAATTCTTAAGAGCTTTACTGGGATGTTAGCAATTAATATTAGTTGCATCAATGTATCAACCTTAAAATTTTTTCCCACAAATTCCTCTCAGAATGTTAACATCCATCAAACTCCTCTGCCTAATGTCAAAACAAGGCACTCAATTTTAATAAAAGGCTGCAGTAACTCTTTAATATAATAAAATCCTATAGAACACATACACCAGTTATATGTATCTTAAGAGAGGGAAAATCAAAGCTGAGTTTAATTTTTAACATACATTTGGGTGACCATTAAATGTTTTAATCACGTAAATAGGAATCATAGGACAGTGTATTCGAGCTTGTGCAGGAGAGCTGGCAATGGCTGACTCCTAGTATCTGCTCCCACTTAATCCACGAAGAAACTAATATGGGGTTTTACTTTACTGACCATAGAAAATTAGACATATATAACCTGATTTTCCCTGATTTCTCCATATCCATGAAAACTGTTAACCATTCTCTTTTTTTTTAATATCCTTTCTTCCTTTGATTTTCACAAAACTGTACTGTCACAGTTTGCTTCAGGCTACTTCTTGTAGGCAAGGACAACTTCACTGTTCAGAAGGAGGAAACAGTGAGGGAACTACGTCTCTAATTGGAATTCTGATCAGTAAGAAATTGGGTGGGTAAAGTTGAACCTCTCACTGGTCATCATAACAACCAGGAAGAAATTGCCAGGCAGGGTCAGGTGTTTACCTCTAACTGAAAGAAATTACATGTCACAGAATTCAGAGAAGAGGGAACTTGTTCCCTTGGTCAAAGACTCTGAAGAAATTTTTTTAAACTCACTTCTGGTGAGGTTTACACTCCATGGATCCCTGCAAGGGATCTTCCGCACAGTTGGTCCACCACAGTTGGGTACCTCTAGTACCCCCAATTCTTCATGCATTCTCCAACTTCCCTCCTGTCTTCCAGCCTGGAAATCACCTGCCCATACCTCCCCCATGCATGAATCCTATCTTTCTTCAAAGCCCAACTTGAGGTCTTTTTCCATGAAGTTTCACCGCCCACCACAGCCTGGGTAATGGCTCCTCCTCTGAATTTCCCATCTGTATTTTTTTATTTGGCACCTAGCATAGGGTAGGTTCACGCACTTCTCGGTTTTGCACATGAGACAAAACTCCCAAACTGAACAGAAGCTCCTATGGCAGACACTCCGCCTTTTCACTGTGTAGAATTCTCATAGTCAGAAATGATGGCCAATTGGTATCATAATGATAACAGTGGTGCTTACCATCATTTCTCAATATCCCATTCTATGCCAGGTTAATTTTGAGTGACATTTGGAACCTGGGGTCTGTATTTGTTCACTCCCCAGCCTCCCTTTCAGTCACAGAGTCAAACTTGCCAGAATTTGGTTTCTTAATCTTTAAGTGAGCCACAGATACAACATAGGTGTGGCTCACAGCTCAATGAGTAAGTCTTCATGAATGCTTTGAGTGCTTCTGATGAAAGATGCCGCGTATTAATGTTATTCCTCAGTGGATGTTTTCTTGCTCCTGGAATGTTTTGTGGAAAAACAAACAGACTAGCTAGGTTCTCCACCTATCTCACTGACCCTGCTGGAGTTCTCCTTGGATTTCACCCTCTTGACCAGCTATGCAAATAGGACCTAAACTCATTCCCAGATGTGGCTGGTTCCCCTTTCTCCTCTTCCTGCTCAAGACAGTTATCAGGCTCGAACAGAGAGAATCAATCCAAAAGGGAGAGTGGGCCCAAATTCCAGGACCGTTTGATTAACTCCCCCAAAGAAAGAAATCACATGAAGGCAGTTTCTAATTGTAAGGAACATTTTAACTGTGACTCATGGCCCAGAGTGTTACCCTGCTAATGATGCCAGATGCAGATGCTCCAGGACCCTCCGAGGGCCGTAGTGCCTGGGGGTCCATCACATTAGAACAGACTGGAGCTTTTTAATCAAATTAAGAAAAGTCAGATAAAACCTGAAACTATCATTTGTCACCCTGAAAATTTTCTTGGATAAATTTGTGAATCACCTTGAGCTTCAGGTCTTTGTTCTTTAAAAAAGGAAGTGTTTAACCTCTTATAAAAAGAGTGGCCAAAAATGGGTTTTAAAATGTCTTCTTTTGGTAAGCATTTTCCTCCCATCCACAGCTATCCTGTTGGATTGGGGATCATAGAAGCAATTCATCAGAGATGAGAATGATTCTCCCAGATTTGTTTAACAGATTCTCAATTAAACTAATACAAATTTTAAAACTTTTAGACTTTCAGAAACTCCAGATACAGATTTTCACTTGAGGAGAGTGTTTTGAGCCCTAATTTGTTTTTATTGTTCTGTGCTAGCCACTCTTTGAGAGTGATATATATTTTCCTGGTGTTGTATTCTGTGTCTTATTTTGGCTCCCCATTCGTGAAGATGCAAGGCTACTGTGTCACCTGATGCTCTCTGGTTCCAGTGTTTAGGAGAGTTAACAGCTCATAAGCCAGGATTGGTGGCATACACCAGTAATTGCAGCTACTCTGGAGGCTGAGGTGAAAGGATCACTTGAACCTAGGAGTTTGAGGCTAACCTGGGCAGCATAGTGAGACCCTATATCTAAATATAAACAAATAAGCTCATAGACACTAAATAAATGTTAGCAAACTGTCACTCCATAAATTATTTGAAAATGAGAGCATCTTTTGAGTTCATATTTAGTAAATATAATATTCATATCTTAAAGAATATTAATTTTTACCCATTCTTGCAGCAAAAATTATTGAGTAGCTTGATATCCTGGGTATGGGATTGGGTGCTATTGCCCCCTTCAAGGAACTTACAGTCTAGTGAGAAAGACAACCAGTAAGCTAGCTCTGCACTGTAATGAAAAAAGCTATAAATGGCATAAAAAATGAATGCTAAAAAGAAAAAAAAAACAGTGCTTGAAGATGATCTGTCTCAGTGGCTCAATGGGGGAAGAGAAAAGTCAGGGAAGATTTCCATAGTTCAGCGACTCATGAATTGAGCCTTTAAAATAAGTCATAGCAATAATAATAATAGTAACAATAGCACAACTATGGAAAAAGCATTTTCACATGCATCACCTCATTTGTCATGGTAACAATTCAGAAAAGAGCTCCGTGTTACAGATGAGGAAACTAAGTCTTTAAAAAGACAAGACACTTGACAAGGATCACATGGTGAGTGTGTGGTTATTATAAATGAAATCAATGAAGTATCCAGAGAAACATGAACTGGGAGTGCATCCAAATTTTCCCTAACTCATCCACCAAGGCCAATTGAATCAAGCTCTTATTACTAGACACATTTAAAAAAGAAAGAGTTCAAAGGAGAAAAAGGGAAGGAAATGTATTAAGTGTTTCATCTTACCACTTGTCTCCACCTCACCTCATTCGAAACATCCTACCAGGACCCCAGCACAGAATATTTTCATTCTCAACAATCTTTCCAGGACAGATTCTGCGAGGTAAGTGAGATTTTATTTATTAGAAACAAAACACTCAAATCCAAACCATATTCAATATCTCGACCTAAACTTTCATTGCATTTCAAATCATTTCAGAATGATTTTTACCTTACTTTTTCCAAGGGAAAATCATAAATATATATATATATATATATATATATATATATATATATTTTTTTTTTTTTTTTTTTTTTTAGAATTCCCCTGCAGTGGTAAAAGTAGGATTTGAATCTAGGTCTCCTTGAATTCAGAGTCTCATAATAATCAGTTACAGAATTCCACCTGCCCTCTGACCCTCTGCCAGCTTCTATGCATTTCACACCCACTGACAATGCCTGAGGTGAATCTCTGTCCATCTGAAAATGTTTGCAGTCACCCTCCTGGCCACGTGCACAAGGGGCTGAAGTGGTAAATAGGTACCACCCACCAGATCTGAATACCTGAAATTCCACCAAAGCCCAGAGAATTCAAAAAGGAGTTTTGCAGACTGAAAGAGCAAGAACAAAACCTCAAACTTCTCAGCAGTAGAAACTTAAATAAAACTATGCCATGAATCTATGAAGAATAAGCCTTAAGTGTGTACTTTTTTTAATTTATTGAGTCAAACTACTTGTCTTTAAGCACCTAGTCCAATGCTAACTGCAAGAGGGGAGCTTTGTAAATAATATCTGATACACTGAAATTTTATTATAGTTTGATCACTGTTTCTTGGAAACTGCCAAACTGCATATCATCAGCTTCTTGAGTGTGATTCAGAAGATCTATAGTCTTGAACATTACGTGAGATAGAGTATTTGCAAGGATGCCATATGAGTTGACTTAATACAGATCAAGAGTAAAATTATTTTAAAACTAAAAAAAAAATTATAAAAGCACTTATTATGTGTAGATACACACACACACACACACACACACACACACACACACACACACACATTTCTGGCCAACCACCGTTTAGTTTGCGTATATATCAGTCCAATACCTTCATTGTTTTCTCCCAGATTCTATTTTCTGAGACTTCAGTCAACTAAGTATCTGGTTCTGGCCCACTTTATGGAGTTCATAGCCCTTGATGTGCACATCCCAGAATGATTAGCAAACACCATCTGACAAATATTATATTGAGGGGTGGAAAAGAAAATTATAGAAAATAGATACTGTTGAATAAAACTTTTTAAATGCAAAACTAAATATTATGCTGTTTACAGATTATATATATATATATATATATATATATATATATATATATATGTGGGAAAATATAAAGAACATCAATGTAATGATAAATTCAGAATTGAGGATAGTGGTTTCCTGGGGAGGTGTGTGGAATGGAAAAGAAATTAGATTGGAGTGAAAGATTGACATGGAAGGAATTCTTAACAGTAATGTTCTAGTTTTATGCTGAATATTGAATATATGAGTGCTATTTTGCTAGTCTTTATATTATCAATATTTGCTTAAATGTACAAAAATTCATAGTTTTAAAACAAGCCACTAAGTTGTTCACTGCAAGAAAAGTATCGATATTTACCCATTACACAGAAGCTTACATGTCACTATCTTGAAATCACTTCTACCCAGATGGTCATCAGGTTAAATCTCCCCAAAAGAAGCCACTGTGGCTTTGAGCAGACAAAACCCAGTAAAAGCTCCTGGTTGTCCATTATCACAAAATGGCTACTTTGAGGAATGCTAATACCAATACTGGGTACTACTGAAACACTGGCTGTTTATTCATTCTATCTCCAAAGCATTAAAAAGGAAATATGAAATTTTAGAGGCTACTATCAACAGACAAGTCAAATGAACGGAAACACTGGCTGGTTATTCATTCTATCTCCAAAGCATTAAAAAGGAAATATGAAATTTTTAGAGGCTACTTTCAACAGGCAAGCCAAATGATACCCTTGATTTTTGTTTTGTTTTATTTTGTTTACTAGACTCACTTAGCCATCTGTGGAAAATTGTTCTGGGAACACAGCCATTATTTTATTTAGCTTTTTTGTTCTTTGGCTTTAATAAATTAACGAGGTGCTAACCAAATTCACACATGATAGACCACAACAAATTCACAAGGTCTGAGAATCTGGACCACCCTGCAGACAATTATAACCATCCAGGTGCATCTTCTCCCCCTCCTACAATATTTTGATATGCAAAACTACTAAAGTGTATCATGCATACAAATCCTAAAAGAAATCTACTCTATGTCTTACAGACTAAGAGTAAGTCATTAGGGACATCAATAATTTTATCGCCTGCACATAATAAGCATGCTAGCTTTGCAACAAGTTTCAAGGGAGGATGATAGAAAGGGGAAATATTAAATAAGTGAAAAATTGAGTTCTTAACAAGGATCTTATATAAGAGGAAAGGTGAATTTGTTTTACTTATTCCATCCAGATTCAGAAAGCGGTGAACTTTCCTAAACATCCATAGAGGGGGATAAAACAGATTCTTTTTTGGCTAAGGCAATGCAATTTGGCTCTAGTGGAAGAGGGGCCCTCAGATCAGAGCAATCAATTTCTAATTCGTTCTACTGAACTCTCCCACCCTCATAAAGATTGTTTCTCTCATTACCCTGCAGCCATCCCAAGGGACGTACTTTTTTTTTTTTTTTTTGAGACAGGGTGTCACTCTGTCACCCAGGCTCGAGCACAGTTTTGACTCACTGCAACCTCTGCCTCCCAATCTCAGGTGATCCTCCCACCTCAGCTTCCTGAGTAGCTGAGACAACTGGCATGCACCACCATGCCTGGCTAATTTTGCTTCTTTTTCATAAAGATGAGATCTCACTATGTTGCCAGGCTGGTCTTAAACTCCTTGCTCAAGCTATCTGCCTGCCTCAGCCTCCCAAACTGCTGGGATTACAGGCGTTAAGCCCCAATGCCCCACCAACTCTTTCTGGACATTTGAAAATAACTTTCCCACCAAATATTCCTTCAATAACACAGAGATCATTAGTTTTCTTATTGTTTGTCATTTAATACATACCTGCCAATATCTAGACATGATCTCTTTTGAGCCACAAGATGTGAGTTTTATTGATCAACTTGCAGAGCAGAATTAATTATCCATCATAATCATTGTTAACATCAATAACTCATTTTTGAATACTGTGTGATTTTCAAAATAATATTATAAGGATGAGAAAATCTCTGGATTCAAAACTAAGTTTTCATCCAAATCATAACTGCTCTTTAAAAAGTCATGATCACAAAGTAGACATCAGTCCAATGAATCAGCCACAAGAGATGTGTTAACCCTAACCCTAACCCTAACCCAAACTGACCTGATTCTATTCACTTACTCTTATACTCTATTCACTTATTCAGTAAATGATCCAGTTTGGGTCACATGCCAAATCCTGAGATCCACAGGGGAGAGCTCCCCAAATGAAAGAGGATGTTGTCACCAGAAGGGAGATGGGAAAGCCTGCTGGGCAAACCAAAAGCAAGAGTTATCAAGCCCTTTACCAACCCAGCTTCAACTATCCTTGCCCATTCAGCAGATCACTTTTGCCTCCTGGCTTACCGAGAAAATTAAGAGTATTTTACCTACACTTGCACCAATTTTAATCTCCTTCCCTCCAACTTGAAGCCAGCTCTCCATCTGAGCACTTGCTCTTGTTCCTTCATTTTCCTCATTGTTACTGCTCTGTTGGTAATCTCCTTTTCCTGCATTTTCATCTTTTCCTCCCAACCGATGCTTTTCTGCTAGCCCACAAACATGTCAAATCTGTACCATCCTAAAAAGTTCCAAACCTCTAGCTCTTGTGTGTATTTCCCCTCCTCTTCTCAGTCAGGCTTCTTTGAGGTACGATCCTTACTCTCTGAACTTGCTTCTCATTGTACCCACGATGTCACAGCAAACTGGCTTCTGTACCCACTGCCTATCCCCTTCCAGGGACTTGAACCATTCAAAGCACTTCTCCACTCCCAACCCACCTTCTTTTACCTACACCACTTTGGCATTACCACTTTCTCTTCTCTCCACCAAGTCGGAATCTTTGGTATCCGGCATGTAAAGTCATTCAAAACGAATAGAATGACTGGATTCTCAAAATAACAGGCCAATCTGCCTAACAGGCCAGCCTTGGAATAGCTGAGAAGTATTGCTCCAGTTTCCTCATGGATTAGCTGAGAAAAATATACATATAAACTCTTATTTTGTATTAAATTTATAATAAATATTACCAGTAGAAATAGTAAACTGAACATACTAACAATCTAAAAATGTACCTAGAGAATTTTTAACAGATTTATGTCTAAGCTTGATTGAAGAATCACATTTTCTCAATAACTAAAAATTGGCAGGGGCAAATATTCATCAAAAGAATATGAAACTAGCCACAACTAAAACTTCATATGATAAAAAGTTGACAAGTCCTTCTTGACTAAATCTGGACCTGTAACATCTTAATTGGGCAAATTGGGCTTGGTTGTCATAATAATCACAAAATGAAACAATATGACAACAACTATAAACTGATATATTGTCCTTGTGAATTTCCCATGAAAAAGAATACCTTTAAAGGAAAATAATGTTGGTAAAATCATAATGACAGTGGAAAGTAGGCCAGGTGTGGTGGCACACACCTGTAATCCCAGCACTTTGGGAGGCCGAGGTGGGTGAATCACAAAGTCAAGAGATCAAGACCATCCTAGCCAACATGGTAAGACCCTGACTCTACTAAAACTCCAAAAATTAGCTGGGTGCGGTGGTGAGTACCTGTAATCCCAGCTACTTGGGAGGCTGAGGCAAAAGAATTGCTTGAACCCAGGAGGTGGAGGTTGCAGTGAGCTGAGACTGGGCCACTGCACTCCAGCCTGGGCGACAGAGTGAGACTCCATCTCAAAAAACAAAAAAAAGAAGAAGAAAAGAAAAGAAAATGGAAAATAATGAATAATTTTAACTGTCCAGAAGATAAAACTGATGAAGGCACTGAGCTAGCTTTACAGAATTATCTCCACAAAATACATGATCACGAAATGTTATCAAAATTGATGTAGTGCTGTTTAAAAGTTTACATTCACCAACACAGAAAAGGAACGTCTATGGAGTCAAATTAGCAGGATAAAAACATCTATTTGAAATTGTGGAATTGAAATACGCTTCCCTTCCAGGTAGAGTTTCTTGATCTCTCAGACTGGCCTACTGCTTGGCTAACCTATTTTTTTTTTAAAGCAATTATCACCTTGTACTGAAATGGCCACCAGTATGTAAGCCCCCTCAGAGCAAAGTGGTTTTATTCATCTTTGCATCCACGATGCCTAATACGGTGCCTAGCCTTTAGTAAACGCTCAATGATTGCCCAACAAAAAATGAACTTGGTAAGCTAAGACCTGATTAAGACTTCTCAAGTTGGAATGGGCATCAGGATCACCTAGGGAACTTCTTTCACATACAGATTCAAAGACCCCACTCCCAGAGATTTCTGAATCACTGGTTGGAGTCCAAAGTGATTTTAAGGCAGGTGCTCTAAAAACCACATTTTGAGAAGCACACAACTAGGACAAAAAGAATGGTAACTCTGGAGTGTCTACCGTACATATCAATTAATGCTTTCCGCTGTAAGTAACAGAAAGCCTGACCTACTGAAGCAAGGAGTCTGTAATATTTAGGTTTGGGCACAGGTTCAGCAGTTCATGGATATTAGGACTGGCATCTCTGAGATTATCGTGGCTTCTTGTTTGCTAGTCATCTCATGGTTGATAAATGCCTGCCATAGTTCCAGACATCACATCACGTTCAAGGCAAGAAGAGGAGCAAGCAGTGCAGCTTGCAACTGTCCCTTTCGTAGGGAGAGGTTCACTTATGTTTCATTGGCTGACTGTGTAAATCGCCATCACCTGCTGCAAGGGCAAATGAGCAAATGTTAGCTTGTCTTGCCTCTGTGGTGAAACGCTTGAGAAAAAAAAGGATGGAGAATGACTGCTACTTTAGCCAAAGAACCTCTGCCATATTGCAGTCCCCAGCAATTCTTCATCCACCCAGTTCACCAATGAATAATCCTCCTAACTGGATAGATAGAGTCTATTACTGTTCCTCACTTACAGAAGAAGAAACAGGCACAGATAAGGTAAGTAACTTTCCCAAAGTCACTCAGCTAGTAAGGGACAGAGTCAAATTTGGGCAGTTTAGTTTCAGAATCCATGCTCTAATCCCCACCTTCCACGAATTTAGAACTAAACTCATGGTGATTGAGTCTCTAAGAAGCTGTGTCCAGAGCAGCTGTTGTCAACTTTTATTGCACTGTAACAGCATCTCCTAGTAAAACAGACCTTCAAATACCTACATTTATCTTCATACCGCTCTTTGAAATGCAGCCCCAGGACAGGGCGACATTTTTAATATGTATTAAAATTCAAAACTTGTCCTACTGCCTGGTATGTTTTGGGTCTGGTTATCTTTGGCACATGAGCCCTGTCCAAACTGCAAGCACGCTAGGAAAGTGTTGCACATGAGGTCCCAAGACAGCGGTAGGCATGTCCTTATTATAGGCCTGTCTTCCAAACTGGAGGACATATTCAAACCTCAGTAACACTTAGCCCCTGAGGTCCCTCTAGCAATGAAACCTATTTATTCTAACTAGGCTGTGCTCAGGAAGTTCAAACATCCAAAAAGGATAACTTTTCCCTGGAGCTATGCATATGGCAATGAAAATAAAACAAGACAAAATGATAAAAATAAGATTTACCTCCTTTAGAGAGCTTGAAAAGTTTTCTCTTCCCTAATCACAGCTAAATGATATTATCTCCAAATTATTTCTGTGTGATGGAAATTTTAACATTAAGAATCAGGGGCCGGGCTCAATGGCTCATGTCTGTAATCTCAGCACTTCGGGAGGCCAAGGCGGGTGGATCACGAGGTCAGGAGTTCAAGACCAGCATGACCAACATAGTGAAACCCCATCTCTACTAAAAATACAAAAATTAGCTGCCTGTAATCCTAGCTACTCAGGAGGCTGAGGCAGGAGAATTGCTAGAACCCGGAAGGCAGAGGTTGCAGTGAGCCAAGATCACGCCACTGCACTCCAGCCTGGGCAACAGAGCAAGGCTCTGTCTCAAGAAAGAAAAAAGTTATCAGGAATGGGGCTGAGCGCAGTGGCTCACACCTGTAATCCCAGCACTTTGGGAGGCCAAAGCAGGTGGATCACCTGAGGTCAGGAGTTCGAGACCAGCCTGGCCAACTAGCAATACCCAATCTCTACTAAAAATATAAAAATTAGCCTAAAGTAGTGGCACATGCCTGTAGTCCCAGCTACTCAGGAGGCGGAGTCAGGAGGACCACTGGAACCCGGGAGGTAGAGATTGCAGTGAACCAAGATCACACCACTGCACTCCAGCCAAGCGAGATTCCATCTCAAAAAAATAAAAAACGAATCAGGAATGCATGCCATTGGTTTTCATTGTGGAAAAGTAAGAGTTGCGACACATTTTTTAACTAAAAATAATGTTCTGTACAGATTGTTTCGTCACCTGCCCCGAGCCACGAGTTTACCCATACAACAAACCTGCACATGTACCTCTGAACCTAAAAGTAAAAATATTTTTAAATAAATAATGTGTCCCACAAAACTTCATGTGTTGGAAGCTTGATCTCCAATGTGGCGAGGTTGAGAGATGGAGCACTTGGGGGGTGATTGGGTTATGTGGGATCTGCCTTCATGATTTGATTGATCCATTCATGGGTTAATTAATGGATTAATGGGTTTATATGTTAATGAGTTATCATGGGAGTGGGCTGCTTATCACGAGAGTGAGTCTGCTGTAAAGCCAGTGTGGCTGTCTCTCAGAAGTCCCCTTGCCATGTGATGCACTGCATCATTGCAGGACTCCAGAAGGTCCCCACCAGCAGAAGGCCCTCCAGATACAGCACCTTGACCCTGGAATTTCCAGCCTCCAAAACTACAAAAAATAAATTTCTTTTCTTTATTAAAAAAAAAACCAACTTTCTGATTTTGTTATAACAAAAGTAATGTATATGTATTGTAGAAAATTTAACACAAAAGAGTAAAAGAGAATAAATGTTTTTAAACCCACAATCACCACTGCAAATGCCTGTTCATTTGCCCTCTATTTGTTCTGAGAAAAGGCAGGGCAAATACAGATGGTGTTCATTCTGAACAACAAGAAAAGGCTAGGACTTGGGTAGAGACCATTTGATGTGGGCCAGTGCATCACAGCATCCAGATCATCATGACTGAGCCAAATATGGTGAACATATGGTTGTTTTGTGGCATGTTCTAATCATGTCCAAGTGGAGTAGAATGGACATTACATTGTCATCCACCATGCTGCCTACAGTACTTATGTCAGGTGAACTTGCCAAATTGTCATTTCAGGCACACAGTATCAATACTCATCAGCCAGTGTCAGGGTGAAAGCCTGATGAGCCAAGCATACTAGAACCAGTGAGAGAAACCCCCTTTCTCCAGCAATGCCCCTCCAGGGCTCTCTGTTAACAAAGCTCAGCATCATCATGTTTGCTGCAGAGGAGAGATGCTAAAAAGGGTCCAGGTTCATTATCTCAGAGCAGGTAACAAAGGGCTCAATGGAACTGAGAGGCAATACGCTGATAACTAACATAAACAGCCTTGAGAGGTTTGGAGAATTTGAGTCTCTTTTTCAAGTTTCTGTTGTTAATGTTGTTTTAATGAAAACCTTTCTATGTCTACAAAGATTTTCATGGCCAAATGTTTCTTGCAGGCTCATTTTGCAATCCTCAAAGCTGTAGGGTCATCTCCAGCCCTTGAAATGCAAGTGTATTTTATCTCGAAGTATGTGGATTCCAACTACCTCCTCCCACTTCCACCACTCCCACCCTGGTCCAAGCCCTCGTTGTCTCTCACCTAAATTGTTGCAATAGTCATCTGACTCATCCACCCGCTTCTGTTCTTGCCAGTTTGTCCCCTAGAAACTAAATCAGTTTTTTATGTTCATCGTCCCCTCAAAGCCCTTCAATGGCTCCCAGTTTTACTCAGAGTAAAACCCAAAGTCTTACAATGGCCTAATGAGGCCTGTAATGATCTTCCCTCACCCCACTAGAACACAATCTCTGAGAAAGCAGAGATTTTTGTCAATTTTATCTCTTGCCATGTTCCTAGCACCTAAAACAATGCCTGGCTCGTAGTAGATACATTTGTTTAATAATCAAATGGCCCATGCCTAGACCCGCCTCCCCTCTGAACTTCTCATTTGTGAAGTCATATCTGTCTTTATCAAAGCACTCGACTTGAATAAAAATATTGTGTTACTTGTAGCCCACTGTATTCTAATTGGTAAAATGAACATCAAATATACTACATAATCCCAGGAGATCACCCAAGTGGAATTTACTAGATGCCATTGTTCTTTATAAAAATAAATATGAAAAGAAAGAAAAGAAAAATTAGTTTGACCCAAAAGGCTTTCTAGTATTTGGCCACTGGATATTTTCTTTTCCAATAGGTGGTGTTTTATATAGCCTAGAGCTATTACTGAAGAGTTCAGTGTCTCAAAGCAAGGTAAGCAAAGAACTAATGAAATAGAATTATAAGTATTCAGACAACAAATCTTTTTTTTTCCTTTTCCTCTCATTCAAACACTCATTTCTACTTTACCTAAAACATTTCTCTTATATGAAATGAAAGTTATATGATACTTTCATTATAAATAAAGTCAATAGATATTTATTCTATTGTCTTTGGTTGATCTCCATATGTAAATACTGTTCATAGTTCTGCTCATATACCCATCCTGTAGACACTGTGGAACATGCACTACACCCAACCCCACAATCCATCACATTTAAGCAATATTAATCACAATGAATGCCTGAGAGTCATAATTTTACCTTTTGCAATTACTAATGTAAGCCAATTATCAAAAGTCCAGGAATATACCTGTAATCGGTTATTATTACTTTCTAGAGAAGCAGTAGGAAAATAATGTTGGCCTATTCAAAATCATTTGCTCATCTAACTAATACTTATTGAACACATAATATATGCTCTAATAAATAAAACAGACATATCCCCTCCCCTCTAGAGAAGAGTCAGCATAATTTTTTCTATGAAGAGTCAGATAGTAAATATTTAAGCTTTGCTGTCCATGATGTCACATACTCTGCCATGGTAACATGAAAGCATCCATAGACAATACATAGATGAACAAGCCTGGATATATTTGCAGATCATACAAAGTAGGTGGGATGCCCAGTATGGCCTATGGCCATAGTTTGTCAATCTCTGGTCTACCAGAACAAAGATATTAATTAAATAATCCATGAAACAGGTATATAATCGCACACTGGATGAGTGCTACAAAATAAATTACAGTGTTGAAAAAACTGCAGGTGTCCTGGCAGAGTAAGCAGCATGGGCAAAGGTCCTGAAGCAGGGGAGGCCTGACCTGTTCAAGAAAGGTCAAGTTGGCTTTTGCTCAATGATCAAGCATGAGCAAAGGAGAGGAGCTGAAGCTAGAGAGATTATATGGGCCAGTGTGGACAGGGCCTCATGGGTTGTGCTACAGATTTGCTCCTTATCCTGAGACCAGTGGGAAAGCATGAAAAGGGAGTAAGACCTTTCATGGAACAAATGCTCATTGCATGCCTACCAGCACCAGGCACTTATCTACAGTGAATACAACAAGGTTCCTGCCCTCATGGAGCTTGTATTCCAGTGGAAAAGCCAGGCCATAAACAAAAAATACGCACTATAATGTCAAGTAATATATTTGTCAAGCCTGTCGAGCAAAATAAATATCAAAAAGAATATGTTAGAATAAATGGCAAGAAAGGGGTGAACAGTGCTATAATTAGATTTGTGTTTTAATTATTCTGCATGACACAGGGTATATTAGTGAGATTAGAAAACTAAAAACTAGTTAAGAGATTATTGAGGTGGCCTAGTTTTAAAAAAATACGTGTGTGTGTGTGTGTGTGTGTGTGTGTGTGTGTGTGTGTGTGTGCATGTGTGTTTAAAAGATATATATGTTTTTAAGTATATATTCTGTATGTTTTTATTCTTTTTTATTTTTAGAATAAAAGAATGAAAGAGAGAAAGAGGAAGAGATTTTAGAAAAAGAGAGAAAAGGAGAAAGAAACATCAAAAGAAAGCAAAAAAGGATGAAAGAGAAAGAAAGAGGAAGAGATTTTAGAAAAAGAGAGAAAAGGAGAAAGAAAGAAACAGCAAAAGAAAGAAAAAAAAGAATGAAAGAGAGAAAGAAAGAGGGAGAGAGAATGGGATTCTTGTTTTATTGCCCAGGCTAGAATACAGTCTAAAAATGGGTCTTAAAAACCTCTTTTATGCCAATAATGGTGTTTAACAATGGAGACAGGAAGGAATAGGGGATGAAAATAACAAATAAGCAGCCAACCAATATTTTATTTCAACCTGTGAAATGCTATGCAATTGCTGAGGAGTATCTTAAATATGACATGTTCTCAACTCTGTTGGGCAAAATAAAATTTGTTTTGACATATAGCTACATATACTGTGTCTTTTCCAGATGGAACATTATTCAAAAAATATAAGTGATTTTGGGGACAGTCTTACATTTTTTGCTCTGAGACCAATACCTTTCATTGAGGATGCTACTCACACAAGACGGCTGCTAACCTGGTAAAACTTATAAGTACTTCACAGTAGAAATTTAAGACTTTGAATATCAAAAACTTCCACTGTGACTCTTTCCTTCTTACATTTCTCAACAATTCTCTACCCCCACCCTTACATACATACACTACATTAATCCTTGGGTTGTCGTAAGTTATTGGGAGTAAGTTGATAGAATATATTATGGCCCAATCCCAGGTATACTTTAAAAAAAATTAAAAAGTAAATTATTTAACAGTCACAGGTAATACTCTATTATTTGTCTTATGAGATATATATGATGGCACAAGGGTCTTGGTGAAGGAAAAAAAATTATCTAAAGGTCATTGGGATAATTCCTTGCAAGATTTTTGGCAAGCGCTTTAAAAGACTCTGCAAATTATATAAATGGTCAAGCAACAGAGCCATCTGCCTCATCTGGGCTGAGATTCAGTTAATAGTTTATGATACTACTTTTTGGATTTTGCATAGAACTTAGGCTCATACAAGACAATCCTCACATATTGTTTTGGAAAGAAATGGATAACATGTGTCTTGCACATGGAGAAATAGTAGCTTATTCATTCCTTCTACTCAAGCAGGACATTTAATTAAAACGCTGTTTTTGTACTGGCCCAGTGTGTTTCCAGCATACCTTCATTTACTTGCTTATTTAAACAAATAGAGTTTGATTAATTGAGCAGGTATTCTTAACAGGCACTATTCTGGGTGCTATGAAAAGGTGATGTTCAAGTTGCTTACACTTTAGGGAAGGAGACATGGTAGTGTATTATTATTTACTGTGGTAAATGCTATGATGGAAGACGGGCCATGAAGCAAGAACAAGAGACACAGTAAAGAAGTATGCCTTACATAATTGCAGTGATAACTAGTTTTCTATCCACCAAAGACTTAATACAACCAAGCAAGTTCAACTTTGCTACCTCAAAATAGAACAAAAAAAAGTAAATTCAGTGTCCACAATTTAGCTAGCTCTGTCACTTTTCTAGAAAATTCTAAAGCAAATTACTAAAATGTAAGACCAGAAATATTGTAAGAAGAAAAAAATGAGTTGGTTTGTGATGGAAATATAGATTAGCTTGACCAAGATGTCCGTTGTTTTAAATGTCATGTTCATTTCAAAACTAAATCTTGTACATAACTATTGAAAACAGTTGTTCAAGTTGTTTAATGTATCTTGATAGATTCTGGCATCTCCAGAAACTTTAAATATCATCTTTGATGAATAGATAAAATGCCACATTACTCCAGTGAATGTCCAGGGATTCCAGGCACAATGCTTGGATGGTCAGGCTCCCTATAATTGTTAGTGCCATTTTCTGGGTGACCTCTGTTACTCTGGGCATATATTTCCAAGATTCCATTTTCTAGTAGAAAGATTTTGAACACTAAATTCCTCTTGTTCTACAGGATATAATTGCATAAAACATGCAACTAGATGAGAACCATGGCTTCTGATAAAGATGAGGACCTTAATGTTCCACTTGGAAAAAATGAGTATTCCATGTCCAGTATCTTATCATCTGTGGTCCTCTGTGCCCACACCAAGTAGAATCTTCAATTCAGATGATACTATATATAGAACAATAACATAAATGTATTTGTTTATAATGCCCAGTTTTGAAGTAATACTCTAAAGAGGCCTCAGATTTTGGGGCCTCCAAGAAACTTCCTTGATTTGCAGGATGTAAATTGACCCCGGGTTGCGAACTGCAAAAACAGTCAGCTCAAAATAACTTCATCCAAAACCCAGCTATAAGAGACTTCACCAAGCTTTAGCAGGGCTTCTAGCACCCTAAGACCATTCATTGTGTCATTGCTACCACCTAGCTTTCTTCTGAATTCCTACCTTAAAAAGTGCTGGCCTGTCAAAAGAATTTACTGTTTATTTTAGCCAGCACCTGATTGATAGGCACCTAATCTTCTTATTTAGGTCCTTTGCTAAACATAGTTTAACAATGTATAATCATTTTCACATTTAAAAGGAAGCATAGGGCCTCTGCCTCCCAGTCTCTGTGGGAGGATAGAATCTGAACTGTGATCATTGCCAGCTAACAGACACAGCTAGACTAATTACATTTACACTGACCAGTCTGTAATTTTTCACTTCCCCAACATTATTTGAGTGCCTGCTTGCTCCCCTTCCACTCCCTCTTTCTCTCTTGAAAACGCACCATTACTTCTATGCAAATTGGAATGCAACTCTGCTCTTTCCCTGTCAGTAGTTACAATTAACATCTGTTTTCACCATTGTAACTAACGTCTGGTTTTACCTATCTTCAACAGGCCCACCACAGTGTGGAAAATTTCATGAAAGCATATAGTCTACTCTTGTACCATGAACTGTCCATGGAAATCAGAATGCTTAGAGATAGCATTGACAATCCTAGAATTAAGGCCTATGCTATTTCATTAGTTTCCTAAAAGACTTGTTGGTGACAGCAAAGATCCTCTTTGAAGCCAGGTTTTTAATGTAGCAAGAAGGGCCTCTTAATCATACTGAAAACATTGTTGGTTGACTTCCTGGACTTACCGATACTCCCTGGACTGTTTAAAAGGTCTCAGGATGACACTTGTATATTTTCAACAATCCACATTTCCTCTGGGTAACTAGCTTAGTGAATTAGAGAATGAGTCACTAGTTTCTGAGAACAATGTGCGACTCCATGAAAAAGTGAAACTAGCTTTCCATCTGCAAGCAACTTAACTCCATCTGCACATTCATTCAAAATATGCCTTTTCCTGGACATTTGCCTCCCATGCCAATACCCACTATCATTCTCATGATTCATAACTCACTTTCAAATCCTACACCACAAGGCTGAAGTCAGGTCACTCACACACTGGCCAAGCTCCAGGATCTCAAATTACTGATATTCCAAAGAAGGGCTCCTGCTTTCAAAGAACTTTCTATAACTTTATCTGTCATTTTAATCAACCACTTCTTTAAGAAACCACGTAACATTTACATGGGGTCTATTCACTACTATCTATAAAAGTGATCTTATAACTTGGAGAAATATTCATTTATGAAATAAATTAATCTAGGAAAAAAAGTATTGGCTGCCTCAAAAGTTTGTATATACCTTGAAATTATTATCTCATTTAATAGGAAATACCTGTATTCATCTAGTATTCATCTAGCATATACCTTGAAATTATTATCTCATTGAATAGGGGAGTAGGGGAAAAGAGATGAATTATTGTTGAAATGGAAAAGAACATTGCTTCACAAACCAATTATACAGTTCACTCACCTAATGTCAAAAGGCATTAGTCACAAAAAGTATTTAATGGGTAAATTACCATCTGCATAGATTAAATCTTAGAGCCAATCTCAGAGAATTCCTGCAGTGCTTGCTCCATTTGCTCCTTGATTGCCACAATCCTCTATTTGTCTTTAATATTCTCATTCTCAATATTGCAACCCAGGTATATTCTGATCACCAGATTTCATATTTGGCCCTACACTCAGTCTCTTCATTTTGCCCCACTTTCTACATAATCCCTATAAACTTTCCTCTTTATTTTCAGATTCCACATTCTCAGATATATTTTTACTATTATTTTTTGCTATTTGTTTTGAAAATTTGGACTCCAATTTTGTCTCCCTCTTCTCATTCTGACCAAAGCATAGCAGTCAGAAAACAACATGATTCAGAGAGTAAGGACTTGAGGACATCTACAATTATGAGAAAACACAACAATCAGGTAAATCATTTTTGGTCAATTATATACATTAGTAGATATATGTAAATGAAACAGTTACTTCAAACTAGAAGAACGTTTGACTTATATTAATTGGCATAGCATGTAGACTTGGTCTCATACCCCGTGAAAGAGAAGAGTAAATTTTTAAAATATCTAGACAGGGCTTTCTTTTTTCTTTTCTTTTTTTTTAATGGAGTCTCACTCTGTCTCACCCAGACTGGAGTGCAGTGGCCCTATCTTGGCTCACTGCAACCTTCACCTCTTGGGTTCTCTTTCTGCAACTGCCCGAATAGCTGGGATTGTAGGTGCCCGCCATTACTCCCAGCTAGTTTTTTATGTTTTTTAGTAGAAATGGAGTTTCGTCATATTGGCCGGGCTGATTTCGAATTCCTAGCTTCAGGTAATCCACTAACCTCAGCCTCCCAAAATGCTGGGATTACAAGCATGAGCCACCACGCCTGGCCCAGACAGGGCTCTTTGAGTATAATTATGTCTGCTACTAAGTTAATGTTCCTTAGCTTCAATCCCACCATTCTAGTCTGCTTTGGGGTGCTGGGGCTGAGACGCCGCAAACAGTATTTATCCTTTGTCCACTGATTGCCTGTTGGAGTCTCCAAAGAGGTGGTAGGAGAGAATGACTGGAAAGCTCTTTTTCATGCTCTTTCTATTCCTTGTTTTGGAAGTGTCAGGTGTCACTCAAAGATCCAAGCAGGTTGTTAGGTAGCTGCAGCTGACTCTAATAAGCAGTCTTTGCAGCACTTGCAGACCCAGGACCACTGTGCCCTCTGAGAGACACCAGCACCATCAGCGGATGCTCCCTCCTCAGAGCCTGGGCCCCATGAGGTCTCCTCTTCAAGCTCAGAAACTCCGGCCCCAACTGAGTGCTGTCTTCTTCTAGTTTTTGTCTTTTCACTTTCTAAATACCTAGTAAACATTATTTTATTAAAGTCTGTCCTGGCTGGGTGCGGTGGCTCACTTTATAGGAGGCTGAGGTGGGCAGATCACCTGAGGTCAGGTGTTCAAGACCAGCCTGTCCAACATGGTGAAACACTCTCTCTATAAAAACACAAAAAATAGCGGGGTCTGGTGGTGTGTGCCTGCAATCCCAGCTACTTGGGAGGCTGAGGTAGGAGAATCACTTGAATCCTTGAGGAGGAGGTTGCAGTGAGCTGAGATCTCGCCACTGCACTCCAGCCTGGGTGACAAGAGTGAAACTCCATCTCAAAATAATAAAAATAATAATAAAATCTGTCCTGACTGGATACAGTTGTAATGATTCATAGAAAAATATCTTTTATATATTTCTATCCAGTATAGTATGCATGCACTCATATAAAAAGTTAAAACAAGTGTTTTCTGAAATAATATTCACCATAATTATGTGTAATCCACTCTATTTTCTATTTTTATTCTTTTTGGGTTTTTTGAAATTTCTGGTAGCAATCTAGTATATTTATTTTATAACATTCTATTATTTATTAACCTGAAAATACTGATGTAGGTGAAACATAAATATATAGTCTAGCAGTATCATCCCTTTGCCTACATAATGGTTTTAATCAGATGTTTGATTTGTATATACACAATCTTCTGAAAGTTTTCTAAATACATTCAGAATATTGGGTATAAAAATTAGCAAGAAACATATATTTAAAAAGATAATAAAAAGTAAAATGCAAAATATGACTAAATATAAAAACTCAAAGTATACAAGGAAATTCTATTGGGGTGGTCTGGATCCAGTCAAAATCTTGCAATAGATGTGCTGGAAAATACTCAGAACCAAAAGATGATTCAGACACACCTACACATATACAAATTACAGTAGTAATTTTTCTGATTTCATTAAGTCCTTCTGTAGTTACACTGAAAGAGAATCTGTTCCTATATATTTATACATATGGAGAGAGAGAGAGAGAGAATGTGTACAATGTGTGTGTGTGTGTTTGTGTGTTTGTGTGAGAGAGAGAGAGCGAACGACTAGGCTGGTCATAAACTCCTGGCCTCAATTAATCTCCTCCTGCCTCGGCCTCCCAAAGCACTGAGAGTACAGGCATAAGCCACTGTACCCAGCTGGGAATCTGTTCTTAGTCACAGAGAAAATATAATAAATAAATCAGTCAAGACGTGAAAGATTTTCAGACAATACAATAAAATCCCATCATTTGTCTACTTTAAACCCTAAATAAATGATTGCTCATATCCTTTGTAAAATGGAAAAAAATCATTTTCAAAGTCTACTGTGTTTTCCCATCTATAGAAGGTGTGATATAGACATCAATGGAGTAGAAAGATGCCCAATCTGATTTGCTGGCAGTTGCAGGCCTGGAGACTACTAAAAACAATAGCATGTGTTTAAGACATCAACAGTTTGGCTCTCCCTAATTCAGAGCATCTGCAATCAGGGATTACTTTTTTCTTGCAACTCAGCTGGACAAATCATGTTTAAATAAATTTATAGCACAGATAAACTACATAGAGTTTAAAATGCTTTAAGAGAAATGATGATATATGGCAGAACAAATGAATTAAAAGTAAGAGAATCTAGTTTTCCAGTAAGCTCATCATTCCTTACTGGGCCTCACTTGCTCTATTTGAAAATGAGAATCTAGAAACTAACTTCTAACCCTCTATCAAGTTATGCTACTTCTTTGTAATACAGTAAGACATGAAGTTTCTAATTGCTAACACACATGAAGGTCACTGGGAACTGCCTCAGAAGCCAGCAAATCATTAAACCCACTGCTGCCTGCTCTCACCCTTCTGCCACTATCGAGATCATTTGTCTTCTTTCCGTCGTGGGAGTCATGAGAAAATGAGTGTCTTCTCTCATCTCCTACTCATCGTTAAGCAAAGAATATGTTAAAATATAGTCTGTTCTTGACCCAACCCAGAGGCTCACACCTATAATCCCAGCACTTTGGGAGGTGTGGATCATCTGAGGTCAGGAGTTCGAGACCAGCCTGGCTAACATGGTGAAACCACATCTCTACTAAAAATACAAAATTAGCTGGTGTGGTGGCACATGCCTGTAGTCGCAGCTACTCCAGAGGCTGAGACAGGAGAATCGCTTGAACCTGGGAGGCAGAGGCCACAGTGAGCCGAGATCGTGCCACTGCACTCTAGCCTGGTTGAGACAGAGCGAGACTCCATCTCAAAATAAAATAAAATTGTGTGTATATATATTTACAATTTATACATTGTCTACTTTAAAACCTAAAGGGTTAGGGTTTCATGAGCCTCTGACCATGATACTTTTTTCAACCAATCAATACATGTCCTTATTTTGGGTAAGTTTCAGTATTAAGATACCTCATTTAATATGTATTGTTGAGTCATTAATACTGAACTCACAGCCAACAGCACTATAACTCATACCTGAATAAAGTTTACTAACGTACATATTTTCCTCATAAAGCATATTACAGACTTCTAGTGCATAGAAACACCAGAGGGAACTTCAGCACTATACGTGGGGGCCATTTTAGACAGCAAATCACCAAGAGGAAACAAAAAATGTGAAAGCCGTAGCCATAAATAGCCTGCAAAAAGGACACATGCCTACAGTTGAGAGCTGAAATAAGAAGGCTGGGGGTCACTTTGATCTACCTCAGCTGGAAAGTGAGTTTCACTCAACTTGGATCTTTTGCCATTTTGCAAATGTCCATAAATGATCATGATTGAACCAGGAGTATTAATTTTGGGGTTCTAAATACATTTTGGCAAGAATGTGAATTCATAAATACAAAAATTAATAGGAAGCATCAGTTGTATGTTGCACAAGTTCTCAAAGAGAATGGTTTATAGTCAATTTTGGATGAATCAATACAATCTTGACAATAGCTGCCTAGGAGTTTGTGAGGCTATCCCCTACACTCAAAATAAACACATTCAATTTTATGTCAAGTAGCACTTCAAAATAAGCCAACTGATGAAAAAAATTTAAGTTATTTCTTCAGAATGGAAAAAATAATGAGATTTTAATTTCTTATCTCACTCCTAAAAAAAGTCTAGTAAAAATCTTAATGGAACTCGTTTTATTCATGAATCTGTTTTAAAGTTATGAATTAAATTTACTTTGATATATGGTTATAATTTAGATCTACATTATTCTAGATGAATCTTCAACCAATCCTGTAATGACCAGAAATTACTGGGACCTTCTATGAGTTATAATAGCAGTTATTGCTAATGTATTTTCTGGCTTAAATTATATTAAATTTTAGAAGAAACACCCATGTAAATTTAGTTTCATAAAGTAATTCACTGTCCTTAGCCCTGAAAATAAAATATTAGAATAATAACTGCTTTAAGCAAATGGCTATTGAAAGCCAATATTACCTTTCTACTTAAAATACATCATGCTTTCTTCCTCATTTCCTATAAACTTTAAACTCTTTAGATCAATATGACCTGGTCTCTACATATTTCTCTACCCCATCTTCCACCACACTCTGCCTTATAGCAAATTGCCAGCCAGTCTCTGCTTCCTCGCTTCTGCTGCCCACACACATGCACATGATACATGCAGGGACAGAATAGTGTCATGATTTTGAATTCATATGCTGAGTCAGACTGTGTGGATTTAAATAAATTCAAACCCAACCACTGAGTGCTTATTTCTTGGGGATATTACTTAATCTCTTGAAGTTCAATTTTTTAAAATGCATAAGAGTACTAATGCACCTACTTCCAGTAGATGATTGGATTTAAAAAATGTGTTATACATCTGCTATGGAATACTACTTAACCATAAGAAGAATGAGTTCATGCATTTTACAGCAACATAAATAGAACTGGAGGGATTTTTGTTTTTGTTTGTTTGATATGGAGTTTCACTCTGTCACCCAGGCTAGAGTACAGTAGCGAGATCTTGGGTCACTGCAACCTCCACCTCCCAAGTTCAAAGGATGTGCAAGCCTCACCTTCCTGAGTAGCTGGGACTACAGGAGTGAGCCACTACACCTGGCTAGTTTTTGTATTTTCAGTATAAACAGAGTTTCACCGTTTACCTAGGGATGTCTCTAGGTATTGAACTCCTGCCCTCAACTGATACGCCAGCCTCGGCCTCCCAAAGTGCTGAGATTACAGGTGTGAGCCACCATGCCTCACTGAACTGGAGGTTTTATCTTAAGTAAAATTATTACATGAAATACTACATTCTCACTTATAAGTGGGAGGTAAATAATGTATATACATGGACATAAAGTGTAGAATAACAACATTGGAGACTCAGGAAGGATGAGAGGGTGGGAGGGTGGGATGAGACGTGGAATGAAAAATTACAAAATTTCAGTGTACACCAATCCCAACGATGGTTACGCTAAAAGCCCAGACTTCACCACTACTATATCCACGTAACGAAAATGTAATTGTACCTCCCAAATCTATTTTAAAAATTAAAAAGAAAATTAAAATGATGCTTATAAAATATTTTCCAAGTCCTAATTACCATTATTAGTATTAGCGTTATTACTTCTAGGATGGTGACTTTGATGATGACAAGGAGGCGGCGGTAGAATGTAGCATTGGATATGCCTCTGGCGTTACTTCTGCCTCTAGTGCCCATCCACCTTCATTCATATTTGTCCTTCAGATTCAGCTCAGAGGTGTTTTTTAGAAACCATTTTCCAATGTTCTGGTTTGAGTGAAATAAAGTGCTCCCATAGTACGTATACTTTTATGCACATACATCATTGATTTTCTTGGACTTCCCTATTTTGCTTTCTTGATTTCTTCACTAGACTGTGAGTCCCTCAAGGACAGAGCGCCTACCATACTCATTAGAATGTTACCATTATCTAGCCCATTACCTTCCTCATCACATGTGTTCAATATTTTCACCGTAGAACTGAGTCCCTGAAGACAAATAATCAGCAATTTTGCTTGTCAGTGTTGCTACTACCATGCCTTCAGAATAGAACTCAAAGAGTGAAATAAATTTAACTAAATTGATCTATCACACCTACTTTCTTTCCTTTATGATTTTTCTTAATATATCCCAGGCATGTGGCCCTTGGGAAAACTGGCTCAACACCCCCGTCCCTCGGGCCCTGGCCCTCTTGCCCAGTGGTCCCGTCTCATACACGCAGTGTTCTCCCTTGCTGTGGTGTGTAGTGAACAGCCGGCATTGTGATGACACACTACTGACTGCTTCCAACGTGCCTCCTGACAGCTATCTTCACGAATAAAATGTAAATTGAAACTATTCCAAAAAACATCCATGACCTCAAGAAGATTTATCAGCTCTCCTGGTGTATGCAGTAAATGAAATGTTATTATTCTCTCTTCACACAAATTCTGTCTGACAGATGGTGTTTTGTTATTTTAGGAAAGTAGCAGTCTACAGAGTCTTTTAGGGTCCCATTGCACCGTTTCCACAAATCTTTTGCCTCTCTCTAAGAGATCACATACAATAAATTCTTCCATAAAATAACTACAGAGAAATTGGCATCTCCTAGGGTTAGGACGACGAGATTAAGTAAGAAAATGTATATGAAAGAACTCTGTAGCCATCAATGCTTTATAAATATGTGTGCAAAAAAGGAAACCTGTTTTCCAAATAGGTTTCTGTAGGACTATTTCTTTATAATATCTCCATGGAACTAGCCAGTTAAACTTGCTCTTGTCTTTCAATCATCTCTGCTTTCCTAATGTGATATTCTCCTTGCATTTTTCAAATGCTTTCTGATAAGACTGGGTTTTAAAATTATTGTTACTCTTAATTTCACATGAAGACAAACTGAGATAGAATTAACCTCACTTGGCCTGGCGCAGTGGCACATGCCTATAATCCCAGCACATTGGGAGGCTGAGGTGTGCAGATCACCTGAGGTCAGGAGTTCAATACAAGTCTGGCCAACGTGGTGAAACCCTGTCTGTACTAAAAAGACAAAATTAGCCAGGTATGGTGGCTTACGCCTGTAATCCCAGCTATGTGAGGCCGAGGCAGGAGAAATCACTCAAACCCAGGAGGCGGAGGTTGCAGTGAGCCGAGATGGCACCATCACACTCCAATCTGGGCAGCAAAGTGAGACTTTGTCTCAAAAAAAAGAAAAGAAAAAGAATTAATCTCCCCTAGGGAACTGAAGGTCCCTCTGAAACTCTGAACAGAAGAGATTATATTGTTCTACTAATGAATCCCAGGAGACAGCAATTACGTGTCATTGTTAATACATATCATAAGAACCAGGCTATCTAACCCCAAATTAGAGATGATTACAAATGAGGTTTATCATTAAAGTCATTATAAAGTGACAGTCATCAAGAAAAGGGAAAAAGACTTTTGCAAAACCAAAACATACGCAGGCCGAAGAAATTTTTACTTGCAGGAAAAGAAGTATTTTTTTCTTTGATTTGTTGAATTTATGATGCCCAATTTGTCATTTTAAGTAGATTAAGATATTTTATTACACTGAATTAAAATATAGATTGAAATTAGTAATTTTGCACTGAGCATATTTAAATGTCTTAAATATGTTTTTAAAAGAACAAACTAGACAGGCTTAATATATTTTATATACATTCATATCCTAAGCTAACATCCGTGGTCTTTTAAAATTGGGAGTTTAAATTGATTCAACACTTTTGGTGGGTATTTTGTTAATACCGCTCACACTAAGTTCTAAAAAGTATACATACATTTTTGATCCTACAATTCCACTGCTGAAAGTTAGCCTGAACCTGTTGCTACAATGTAATACTTCCAAAATAATTATCATATTGTGATTGTAGCATGGCAAAAAAAAATTCAATAGCACTAAACTAAAGAAGCAGTGGCTGTATATACAACAGTGATCAAGATGCTTAGTCACTTAAACAGCTTTATTGTCCCTCCCAGGAGATTCTAAACAAGCTAGTCTTTCTGACTGTTTCCACTGAACTGATTACATCTCTAAGCCATTTTGATGTCATATAAATGTCAACTTTTATACCGCATAGATAAATTCACTTTTTAAAATGTATAGTCATGCTTTATCCTTTTATAAAATACTTTCTAAAATATTTTGCATAATTATTCTGTACAGCTTTGAGGACTGTTACGAACTTATTTAGCTTGCCACATGGGTGGTAATTATGTCTGGTGTACTCTCCACTTATTATTTTTTTCTTTTTTTTTGCAACAGAGTCCCTCTGTCCCCCAGGCTGGAGTGCAATGGTGCTATGTTGGCTCAGGTAACTTCTGCCTCCTGGGTTCAAGGTACTTTCCTACCTCAGTCTCCTGAGTAGCTGGGATTACAGGAATGTGCTTATATTTTTAATCAACTTTTATTTTGGAAGTTTTCAGGTTTACCAAACAATTGCAAACATAGAACAGTGGATATCTATGCACCTAGTGCCCAGTTTCAGTTTCCAATAATGTTATCATCTTCTGTGACCAATGTATGTTTGTCCAAATGAAAAAAAAAAAAAGCAGTGACTTATTATTATTAACCAAACCCCAGACTTAATTGAGATTTCACCAGTTTTACCAATAATGTCTTTTTTCTGTTCCGGAGTTTCATCCAGAGAACCATGTGCCATTTAAGTCTCATATACCCTTTAGTCTTCACCATACTGTCTTTGTTTCTCCATGTTTCCATGGTTTTCATGACAGCTTAAAGGAGTACTGCTCAGTATTTTGTAGTTTGCCCCTCAAATTGGATTTGACTGAGGTTTTCATTACAATTAGGCTGAGGTTATGGGGTTTTAGGGAGACTACAGTGATTCAGTGCCCTTCTCATCACCTCAAATCTATGGTCTCTTTAGTGGTCAGAAGGAATAAGGAGAGTTCATAGCCTAAAGTATTTTGGAAATTGTAGGACTTTATACAGGTGGTATTCTGGAAATTTATGGGGCCAATATTGATTGACACCAAGATTGAGGTCAATATATGGCATCAAATGGGCAAGTATCAGGCATTCTAGATGCTGTGCAATGCACAGGACTCTTCTATACAAAAACGAAATGCTACATTTTACATCAATGTGAATGTCTCAACAGACGTTCCTATAAAAAACATATATGTATACATATATATTTATACATTTCAGAGGCAATAACATAACTCTGTCGTATAAGTAAACACAAATTTTTTTATTGCATTTTAGGTTTGGGTGTACATATGAAGAACATGCAAGATTGTTGCATAGGTACACACATGGCAGTGTGATTTGCTGCCTTCCTCCCCATCACCTATATCTGGCATTTCTCCCCATGCTATCTCTCCCCAGCTCCCCACCCCTCATTGTCCCTCCCCTATTTCCCCCCGACAGACCCCACTGTGTGATGCTTCCCTCCCTGTGTCCATGTATTCTCATTGTTCAACACCCACCTATGAGTGAGAACATGCGGTGTTTGATTTTCTGTTCTTGCATCAGTTTGCTGAGAATTATGATTTCCAGATTCACCTATGTCCCTACAAAGGACACTAACTCATTGTTTTTTATGGCTGCATAGTATTCCATGGTGTATATGTGCCACATTTTCCCTGTCCAGTCTATCATCGATGGGCATTTGGGTTGGTTCCAAGTCTTTGCTGTTGTAAACTGTGCTGCAGTGAACATTTGTGTGCATGTGTCCTTATAGTAGAACGATTTATAATCCTTTGGATATATGCTCAGTAATGGGATTGCTGGGTCGAATGGAATGTCTATTTCCAGGTCCTTGAGGAATCGCCACACTGTCTTCCACAATGGTTGAACTAGTTTACACTCCCACCAACAGTGTAAAAGTGTTCCTATTTCTCCACATCCTCTCCAACACCTTTACTTTTGATGTTCCTTCTGCCAAGAATGCCCCCTGCATTCCAGGTTCCTCCCAGAAAATGCAGTTGTCTCTGTAGGTCTCACCTCATCTGAAAGAAATTTCCTATTTCCCAGGCCTATTTCTATTACACTGGTTGTTGTACTGTCTTCTAATGGTTGGTTTACTTCTGCATCAGGTCATAACCTTCATGAGGGTGGAGAGTGTCATACTTTCAGTTTCCTAGTTGCTAATGGTGTGCCAAGCAAAGAAGGTACCCAATACACATTTGTTTAACAAATAAACAATTCAAATAAACATCTACTGACACATCACATTATGGGTTAAAATTGTGATTACTTCTTTCCTATGAACACATGCCAATAAATCCACGTAACAGACACTCTGTAAGCTTATGCAAGTGAAGGCATAGATCTGTGCTCTCAAAGTTTGTGATCTTCAGTTTTGATACGTAAAACAATCCTTACACAACTTGGTGATGTCACTGCTGGAATGTGACAATCTCAGATAGTAAACCTCTTTATACTCGCAATATGAAAGACTACAACCTTACTCTTAAATTTATTTGGCACCTACAGTGCATATTCCACTGTAAGGAGAATTAAGTTCAACTTTTAAAGCCTTTTAAACCCAGATACAAAAAGGATTTCATTGTCAGGTCCCTGACTTGTGATTTAACATGATAAAAAGCCTGGAAAAGCAGGAATGAAATGTTCATTCTTTCAGAGTTCTCTACAGGCCAGTTAAATTGTGGAGTCATATGCTAAAAAATTCCTACATAAATCCCCATGGTCAAAGTTATAAACACACAAAAATCATCTTACTGTCTGAGTGAAGTTTTGAAACATACATGAGTACATCATAATACAGACCCAATGAGCCACCTCATTTAAATAAGAAGTTTTTAAAAAGTTTGCTAGATATTTAAAATGTGGCATTCCAAATCCATGTAAATAATCAATGAAAACTTTGGCAATAACATTCTTTGCTCTTTTCTCCCAAAACTGATATATATGATTCTTACGTACCATAAAAAGACATGGAAAAATCAGGATCTGTTTTTAAAAATATGCCCATTATTGTGTTCAATGTATTTGTAGAATACAAAACACAGCAGTTCACACTGTACTTTATTAAATACCCTTTTGTCAGATTGACAAAAGATGGAGCTCACTTTGGCCAAGGCCAAACAGTGAGTTCAGTGCCTTCTACTTCCTGAGTGATTGCCGATGTGGCTTCATGTTGGCCAGCCCTCTCAATTAAACACAGGGGGCAGGGAGGGCCTGATTAGTCAGTGCTTCATGCCTGCACAGACTGCAACAGCAAATTGGACAGTTACTCCTATCCCATTTCTTTTCCTCCTGAAGAAAGATGTTGGGTCTGATTCTATATATAACATACAGGAATATTTGAAGCACAAATTAAAGGAAACTTTAAGGCTGGTTACCTTGACAACATGCCAAACCACTGTTGTCCCCTTCTAGGCATATTCTTTTGCTTTGTAACATGGTCCAAAAAATGCTTTCAAAAGTCTAGTTAATTTAACCATGGTCACATAATGCACTTTGTAGGAAAAAAATAACCATTGCGGGTGGAAAGAAGAAGATTAAGAAAGGTAAAATCTAAAGCTCTTTGAAGGAGAATAAAATAAGAAAAACGAACACTATCCATTAACAGGATGCTTGAATTTGGTTCAGAAACTGAAGAAAATCTCTGAACAATTAACAGAAATATTATTCATTTTTTTGTTATAAGATTTTGTCAAACATGAAATAAGTAACTTCTTGAACTTCTTAAAGGCAATGTTTTCTTTATTATTTAGTTTATGCTTTTTTTCTAACTGGTCAATGAAATTCTATACAGAGTCTGTAAATGGAGAAGAAAAGGGATGGCAAACCACAAATAAATGCAGCCTGGCAAAACCTGATGTTACTATTTGTTTGGGGGAATTGTAGAAATGACATCTTCTGGGGCTAACTTCTTTCTAGGTATGTAAAGCTAATGACAGTTTTCAGTGATGTCAACAGGACCAACTTATTAGTGTTTTCAACTGCAACAGTGAGTTGATAAATACTGTATTAGATATTCACAGTCATTTCTACTAAATTTTTAACACTTGATTCCTGCTGTGAAACAGGAATAAGCTTTTGTTATGACAAGGAAAGTGAAAATGTGAGTCTTCACCCAATTCATGGCAGAAGCACATAGATGCTACAGAAATAGCATATTTAGCCGCAGGTTTAGTCTCAGTGCCTTAAACAAACCAGGATTTCACCAGACCAGCTTTAACTTAGTGCAAAAATATAGTTAGATAGAAGGAGTAAGTTCCCATATTCAACAGAACAGTAGGGAAATTGTAATTAACGGCAATTTATTGTATTTTCAAAATAGCTGCAAAAAAAATTTGAAATGTTCTCAACACAAAGGTAAGAGAACAGATATCTTGTGGTAACAGATATCTCAATTAACCTGATGTGACCATTATACATTGTATATGCAGGTATCAAAATATAGTATGTACTCCCAAAATATGTACAACTACTAAATATCAGTAAAAAGAAATTTAATGAGAGAAAAAAACTCAAAAAATAAACTGAGAAGAAAAAACCTAGGAAGTGAAAATAAGTACCTCACAGTACCCTTGGATGACAAATGAGATAAAGCTGAATTAGATAATATCTGCTAGCTTCCATGTATATGGGTTCATTTGTTAAATTATTATTATTTTTTTAACCCAGTAAGAAAGAAACGAAGTGTTCTGCACCTAATGCTGGGGGAAAGCAGGCTCTACATGAAAGAGAACAGCCAGGGTATGATTCAGAAGCTCATAAGAGTCAGATAAGAGGAAGCTCATCTGAAGCTGGAGAAAGCACGTCTCCAGAGAAAGTCTTCAGAAAGAAGCAAATCCATATTCTGTAAGAAAGCAATCACAGGTTTTTAATTTTGTCCTGTTACTAAGAAGGGGGCTGAGAAAACTCCTCTGATGTGACTGATCCCTTCCTAACTCTCCGACCTCATCACCTGCTCCTACCATCTAGACAGCGCCTTGTCCCTCCTACAGGACAACCTGTTCCTACCCAAGAAACTCTGCAGTTCCTAATCCCTGGAAAGCTCTTTGCCTTCATCCGGAAGGCTGGCTTTTCCTCCTTTAGGGAGATGGCCCCAATTTTGCACTCATACATACAGATGCATATACATAAACACACATATCCCCTCATATACTCTATACTTGAGAGTTTGCACCAGTGGTTAGAATTTTGCCTTGATTTTTAAGAGGCATCTAGAGTTATCCATGAGAAAAGTTAATGTAGAAAAGCATTATAAATAATAACTGAGGAGTGGCAACTTATACACCTTACCACAAAAATACAAAAGAAATAAAGGTCTTGCCCACCTCCTGCAAAAAAGTGAATGCTAGTGAACTGTTCTTATTTCAGATGGGCAAGAAGAAGATATTACATTTAATTAATGTTTCAAGGATTTGCCACTGATATACCATTTCATATAATCATGATATTTTACCAATAACAAGAGTAAATGTACAAACGAGTTAAGAAATGCTGAACACTTTGCAAATGAAGAAGCAAAATAATCTAAGAATGCAGATTTCTAGTGACTTCATAACAAAGTAAAGATGGTAACAGGATTATGAAGTTATAAATATCTCTTTCTGACACTGGGCAATACCAACCCTTACTCTAAGCAGCAATCTCTGTGATGTGGTATAAGTATATGCTCCTACTTAGGGTCTGGGAATACAGCTACTCATGGAAAGCTAAATAAGCATTTTATCCTTCCAAAATATTCTATAGTATTATGCATAGGTGAACCCAGGAACAGTCAGGACTATTTTATTAAATGTCAAAGTAAGAATAATTTTCTGAAATAATTAATAAATTTAGTCTCACTTTCTTAATCATTCAGAGTCTTAGCTTTTCATAATAGTTCTTTACGACTGAAGACAGGAAAATAAAATGCAAATTAAGTCATCTAAAATACTAGTGGCTCTACATCTAGTGAATTATAAAATAATAAAAACTAAAAGTTAGTTCCGTGTTTGGAACTATTTTAAGTGCTTTACATGTATGAATTTGCCTAATTCTCTACCCCCTAAGAAAGGTTCACTCATTCATTTATTATTCATTCAACAAATGTTTGTTGACTTCTAACCTTATTAGCTAAGGTTCTAAGGTTCTGGATACTGTTGTAGGCACACAGGGACATCCCAGTGAACAAAACAGATACAATCCCCGCTTGTAGGAGTTTGTAATGTATAGCTTCAATTCACAGGGACTTTTCTTTTACTTTCCAGTTAGGGAAGTTTAACACACACACAAATCTTCCTCTGTCCCCCAGCTGCCATCTACATTTTCAATTCTTTGCTGCCCTGATTTTGTGCATAGAATTTTTTCAAGGTTAGGTTCAGTGAAATAAAGTCAGGTACACAATGCCTACAGATTTTGATTACCCTTCAATGAAAGAGGTTGGGAAAGCCAGTTTTGAGGTCTGGTAACAGTAAAGACTTCAAACCTCTAGAGGTTGGCACTTGTGAAATGCCAGGGCCAATTCAGCCTGAAGTCCAACGACTCGAGTAATTAGGGAACTGGAAGGGCTTTGTGGTTTGAATACTCGATGACGGGGGGTCAAAAGTCACTGGCTCTATTTCTGCTAAAGTACTGACAGATTTTCATGGCTTGAGTAAGTCCTATCAGTTTTCTGAGTAACAACTCCCACAGAGTTTAATTACTGAATGATTCACATGTATTTGCTGGACAACTGTCCTGGTCTAAATTAAGCCTCTTAAGATCCAATGAATCTGTCTGGCATTATTGCAAATAAATTTTTGAAAGCTAAAATCCCTTAGGTTAAAATACACATAAATACATACATGTGGTCTAGTGATTTTAAGTCTATCTTAAAAAATATACAGCTGTGTAATCTAGAGATAGATTTTTTGAAGGTAGTAGGAAAAACTATGATTATCAGAAAACACTAGAAAATTAAAAAAGGACATGGGATTGAGATAAGTATAAGATGGAAAATGGCAAGAAAACCCAGCTAGCAATTACCATGAAAAAGACTGGGGGTCAGGGGCCTGCTTTCTCATCCTGGCTGGAGGACCTGAGGCTAAGGTGCTTCTTCCAACTAGTGATGGGAGAAGGGAAGGTAGATGGCTCGTTTCTTCTTTGGAAAAAAAATGCAGAATTAGACTAAATTTATTTACTTTTATGAGTATTTTTTTACATAGGAAAAATTCACTGAGACAATTCAGTTTCATTCATTTGACAAATACCTATTGAGCAATTCCTATGTAGTCCTTGGTGCTTTAATATATTTGGAGCAAAGGAGTATCAGTTAAGTGACATCCAGAGAACTACCTTGTAAGTGCAAAAAGGAACTTTAACTCCGGATTTAGCCTAAATACAATCAAATCCCTAAAATTAAATTATGTCAATGAATTAGTTGTAAGATCCTAATAATTCACAAACCTTTCTGTAAACAACTCTTCAGAAACTCAAGCAGTCAATATTCTTAAAAAAGTCTTCAGCTTAACATGGGCAGAGCCCACGAGATTCTAAACAAGATGTGAAATGGAGCCTTATTTATTCCATAGATTCTCTCTATCCCAAACATAGGTCCTTTTCTAACCCAAATAATCCTCCAGCTCCTCCCAAGCTCAGAGTAGACAAAGTATTTCAAGTATTTCCAGCACAAGATAAAAAATGGCCATAATTTCTAGTAATCTTGGCAAAAAAAAACTTACTGTACCCATTTTACAGTTATACCAACAAGTAAATTATTTTACAATTATTTATGCATCATTCAAGTTTTCAAAGGTTCTTAATTCTTACTGAGTGGCTATATTCAAAGCATGATGCACTCTGATTTTGTCCCCTTTAAAAGGGTCAATAAAGTTTGGCCAGTAAGTCCAATTAAAACAACAAAAATGGAATGGAGAGGAACAGCTGAAAACAGCACCAGTAACAACTGCAAATAGTATTCTCTATAAATAAGCTATTCACCCACATGCAAAAACCAAAGTCAGGTCAACACAGTTGGCCTTTTTGTAATTAACATAGTTGAGACAAGTTTCTCTTAAGAAAAGATTTTGTCTAGCAAGCAATAAATCTGAGTGTGGAAGAGTTTCTAAGTTTTATAAGAAAAAAGTGCAATAATATTCCCTTTAAAGCCCAAATACTTCCAAATGATCAGAGTCAAAGATGATTAATGCTATTCAAGAAAAACCCTCACTGATTCTTTGCAAGTTCTAAATGCATCAATATCATCAGTGGGCTCACCCCAGATTTCATACTCAGGGTAAAAAGCTCCAGGCTAGGGAAGACATACCTGCTGTCTGTTGCTGGGCATGTAGGGAAGCAGGGTTGACACGTGGAACATGAGTTCGTAGTCTTTGTATGTCGTATAGAGAGAGTGAGTGCCCGTGGAATCAGCTGAAAACAAAGATGAATTAAAGAAGCAAAGTAAGCCACTACAAAATTAGTGCTTTAATATTTAAAAGGTTATTGTTGCAAAAAAAAACCCACCAAGCTATACCCAACCAGAATCTGGACACTGCCCATGCAGCTCTCACCAAGCACTGTTTCTACCACCTCCCGCTCCAGGGCTGTGGACTGAGGGGGTCCTTTTCTTCCCCACCACTTTCTACTCTACCTTCAGTTTCCTCTCTTTTTTTCTCTGTTCTTGCCCTCACAGTATTGATTTAGGTGACCCACTGAAAGTGAAGTGCTTTTCACACCAAGTACACAGGTGAGCAGTGGAGGAGAGAAGCTGGTGCAGATGTGGGTGCAATTATCTGAAGGCCGTGACAAATTGGTAGATGGTCTGGCCGCATCCGCACATGCACGTGTGTGTTTACAGTTAATTCTTAGTCATCAAGATAATTCTTGATCTTCCAGAACCCAGAAAGATGAAACAAGATGTGTGTGTGTGTGTGTTTACAGTTAACTCTTAGTCATTCTTGGGGACTGGATCTTCCAGAACTCAGAAAAATGAAACAAGATTGACTGAATATGGAAATGAAAACAAAAAATGTTATTCTGAAGATATCTTTTCCTGAATGATGTAATTAATTCTTTTCTCCTTTCAAGAAGTATAGTGATGTATCACGTGACTTAAGAATATGGAGAATGAATGTGATCACTTACAGTATATTATGCAGTGACATATATGTTAAAAAACTATAACATTTCAACCCCGATTAATCATAAAACTATTCATCTTTGTGAAGGCAGAATGATTCTTTATAAATTCAAACTCCATCTGTATTATCAATAAGAGTATCTCAGATAGAGTTTCACTTATTAAAACTAACTTGGTGACTATAAAATATTTAAGTACTTTCGGAGTAAAGTTCTGAATGACATTAAAACTAACTTGGTGACTATATTTAAGTATTTTTGGAGTAAATTTCTGAATGACTTTTTACTATGGATAATGAAGACAAAAAGATATACAGATAGGAAAATGTAAATGGAATTCAATTTCTTTGTCAATTCTTGATCTATATATAGGCATATTTTTCTACTTTTTAAACAATAAGAAATAGTGTTGTTAACATCATTTATTCCACTGTGTTTGGTGGAGAAACCTCTAAGTAGTCATCTTAAGTTAACCTTTTTTTATCTAAAAATTAAAATTTTTACTTTAAAAGCAAGAAAACATTCAACCTTCATGGACTTATTTTTTTTCTGAACCCTGTAGTATTGTCTTTCTTTCCAATACTTATATCCAATTCAGAAATAGACCTGAAAACTATTTAGAAAAAAATATGCTTTAGAGTTCTTAGACGTTCTGAAAAGACATTTATAAAAGGCATTTTCATGAATAAGGTGAATACTTAGTGTTTACATATAGTCACCAACAAATAAATTTACAGATGGACAGAGAGAATATTCATCTAAAAAGTTATATATGTCAGTCCCAAAATAAAAATAAAAAAACTTCCTTTTAACTATTCACTAAATACATATTTGTTATTTTCAAAGGACTTCTTAGAAAGTAACATTCCATTTTAATTCTCTTGGCTCAGAACCTTGACAGTGAATGCAGCTTTCTCTGGATGTGAGAAAGCAAACTCCCAGGGCAGGATGGATGCTCCTTCAATGAACAATGGACTCACTGATGACAAAACCTAAGGATGGATGATGAAAAGGCCTGGTATCTTCAATGACACCCAACACAACACTGCTAGCGGGGTGGTTCAAATTCAGAAAGAGAAATGCTGACTGATGCTATGTTTCAGATTTAGGAAAGTGCAAGGAAGGAAGAAAGATGCATGGGTGGGGGAACTATGCTTTAAAATGTGACAATAATTTGTCTAGCTCAAGCCATATAAAAGAGGAATTTCTGAAATTAAATATTCTGAAAGTTTTTATGTCAAACATCAATAAGGTAATGGAGAATGTAAACTAACAAGGCTAGTTATTCTGGGGTTTGCTATAAATATTTCTATTCAAAAAGGGATACAGACTATCAGTTTTATCCTTCTCTGCACCTAGCTCAATAAAGGCTTTTCATGGCTGAAATTCTGTACTCTGCACCAGTTAACAGAGCATCTTAGTGGCTCAGATCCCCTATGTTCCTGCTCCATTTCATTTTGTGTTCAAGTGAGAAACAACCCATTTTAGAGCTGAAAGGGACATCCCAGATATTCTAGCCCAACATCCTTAACTTTCCTCAGGACGAGGAATCTGAGACCCAGATTTGACCTAAGTCTGATGGGCAGACAGAGTTACAACTAGAACTCAATTTCCCCAAATTCTAGAAGGAAGATTTTTATTTGTCTGTTCCTTGAGAGACATAATTTTTATCTGACCATTCTCCCGTATGTAATTCTCACATATCTCCTCTCTACTAAAAGAATGTCAGACTTCTTTGCATCTCACAAAATGCCTAGCTCCTAAAAATAACGTACAGATTTATTATCAAAGTCAACATATCAAAATCTAGTTATGTTCTCATCTCCTTGAGCTAAGGCGCATAATACTACATCTGCAATGTATCAAGGATATTGCCTATGTCATAAAAATGCAAAGCCAATGTCAATTCTATATGTAGGAAAACACGTGGATTATCTATGTTGTTTGTAGTTTTACAGACAACACAGATCAGAAATTCTTAAAGGGTTCTCTCAATCCAGTTCACTGAAGAGAGATAACACACGTAGTAATAAGGGTTCACATCAGCAGTGGTTCTCCTGGAAGGACATCCTTAAGGGAAGAATATCAGCATCTCTAGTGGGTAAATCGTTGTTTATAAGAAAGAGGAGTTTGAAAAGAAAGAAAGAAGGAAAATTGGAAAAGGTCATGTTGGCCTTTCTTAAAATATATGGATATTTGTATTTTGGGTACCATGAATTATTTCTGAGGCATGAGCATTATACATTTAACATAATAGTCAAATTCCAGCCCTAGTGTGTGTAGGGGACACCTAGGGGGCCCATGTATGAGCTTGCACAATCGCAGGGCCTTGTGAACTATCTTGTAACTGTTACTTTCTTTTTTTTTGTTTGTTTGTTTGTAGAAAGTGATTTATTTAGGTACAGAAAGAGAAAAAGAAGAAGAGAGAAAACTTCCACAAAGAGCGTGTGGAAGTGGGACCCCAGAGGGGAAATCCAGGAGGGAAAAGAGAGCTCCCACTATGTGGGAGGGGATTCCAGAGAGCTGGAAATCCCGTAACTGTTACTTTCAAAAACAGGTCAAAAAACAGAACTGACTACAGATGCCACCCTCACCCAGATGGAGTATCAGTGATAGTCCCACTTTGAGTAGACTTGGGGACAGGGCTTGGTTACTAAGGGGGGAGAATAGAAGGCAGGAAGACACGGCATCAGGCCACCTCGGTTCCAATCCCAGCTCAGCCACACCTGATGCTCCCACACAGAAAACTTCCCCTTCACCACTCCTACTTGGGAGTTGGGACTAGATGCTTGTTCAGATCCTCCAAGTTTAGACTATCTGTTCCTCTCTTTTTATTAAAAGAAGAAGCACTTATTTTTTTATAATAAGCAGAATTTTCTAATATATGTAAAATTACTCTGCCTGGTATTTTAGATACTCATAGCAACTAAGTAACAGCACAAAGATAAAATATATAGAACTTACAGACATCATGAGAAATAAGATTATGTGTAGATATCAGACAAATTCATGCACCCTAGGAGGGCATAAAGCCCATGTTTGGATTGGCCAGTCAATCTGCCACCGAACAGCTAATATGTGCTCCACTCAAGGGGATCTAACTAAAATCCTTGAAAAATAAGATGCAGTTTTGTTTTTTTTTAAATTTTAGATCTAGGGGGTACATGTGAAGGTCTGTTATAAGGGTGCATTGTGTGAAGATGTATTCACTTTTGAATCACTGCTCCAACTCCCTGGTTAACATCATGAATCTGGAAATGAACAAAATAAGCCCAATAACACAGCACGAATGGATGTGTTAATATTTCGTCTCTTAGAAATAAATGCAGTGCTTGTCCTTGGTATAATGAAACGAGGGTATAACAGAAGAGGTTAGGGTAAAAGAAAGAAGAAAATATTAAAAGATTCTTCATGAAACACCGGGGAATCTCTCTGCTAGTGTTACAAAGGAAAAAGAATTGACCCTTAGAGCTTATGCTGTGAAGCACATACCTCTTGAGAAATGTGTTTCCTTTGTTCATCTGAGGAAATCTAAACTCTATTCCAAATAAGCTTCCTAGGCTGCTTCTGGGGTCGGGAACAGGAGGGCATGTGATCACTTACTTAGATTAATGCAGCATGCCTACCTTTGGAGAATTAAAACTGTGCACACACACACAAACATTAAACTTACTCTTATTGTCTAGCTGAGCTCGATATTTACTAAATCCTTTCAGTCGGACTCTCTGGCCCAGCAGATCAAGGAATTCTTCAAAAGCTGGTCCTGCCGTCTCATTGTTATACATCTCTTCCTCTGTGCTCTGGCCTGCTTTGCAGTAAAGGATCCCGATCTTGTGCTGAAAGCTCAGCTGAAATGGGGGAGAAATATAATTACTTGGCAAAGCATATCAGACAAACTAACTTCCAATAAAATTAAAACTACAGAAGCTGAGAACTGTTCTAGGAAAGCATGCCAGAACAATTCCCAAAAACGAATAAGCAAAAGAGTAGGCAACTGCCACCGTGTAAGAGGCTACAAATAATAACCCAGAAACCCCAGAATATAGCTGGAGACATGTCGGAAACCCTAAAACATAATGGCCATGGCCATGTGGGGTTTGCCAGATTTCCGAAAAGGACAGGAAGCATCTACTTAAGAACAGAACTGTGGAAATACTTAATCTGATACACTTCATATAGTAATTAGGATTATCTTCTAAGTTGGAAAGAAAAAAGGCTACAAACTTTTAAAAGTTTCCCCTCTAGTAATACCTTTTTCTTCTTTATTTGAATTTTATATGTTTCTGGTAAATATGTTAAGACTGTAAGGAAAATACAAATCAAATTAAGGTCTAGTAAGGGTAGAATTCCAATGGAAATTATAATATATGTATATAAACATTAAAATGTTTTGTTGCCATAAAAAAGTAACTCTGGCTGCACATTTATATTCATTTCTTACATTTTTAACTATCTTGAAAACATCTGCTAAATATACAGTGTACTACAAAAAATTCTAACAGCAACTGAGGAGCTCCTGCTGTAATCCTGTCTTAGGTCAATGGCATGTTCATGCTGGAAGCCATGGGACTTCCTCCCAAGGCCAGTAAGAAACTGTATGCATTTTTATAGCTTTCTTATGTCCCCCAAAGAGGAACTACTTCTCACTCATGCAATCAGAGCTCTTAATCTTACCACCAGCAATCTGAGCCTCAAAGGCTGACAGATTATCAGACATCGCCAATTCCCTAAAGACATCAATCTGTAACACTGTTCACTTTTATTATCAAGCTGTAAAATACAGCCTTTAATCAAAATTCATAGCTGACTATCTTAGTAAAATAAGGCAAAATGATACTCATTTCCCTTGGGCAGCAAAGTGATGACAGCAGTCTCATCCGTATTATTACCTAATGACAACATACTATGCAAGAAAGGCACGTGACATCTGCCTGGGTGATCTCAGTAGACATCAGGAAACATTTATTGCATGCTGGTTAAACTTAGAGTTGAGCAGGTAGAGTCAACTACCCATATATTCTGAATGTATTCCGAGCTTGACTAAGTGCTATGAGAGACAACAAAAGGAAACATCACCTGTTTACAGTCTGACTGAATCAGCTACCTATACTGATGGATGCTACAGCATTGCAGTTCATGGGTCTTGGGACCCTGTCAAGGCCAGGAGATCCCCAACTGCATAGTGAGGAAAATGATCTGTACCTTCAGGGTGGGGATATGAGATGGTGTGCATACACTACTCAATATCTAACATTATAAATTTACTGAACTACTACTGTAGTAGGGTCAAGAGGAAAACTTTCTATTTACGCAGAGATTGAGGAACCAATGCTTCTGATCAACACAATTATTTAAATCAATGAGATAACACATTTACTGAGAACAGATGATCATCTTCAAAAAAATATTAAGTACAATAAAAATGCCTACCCTCATTTTATTATAAACATTATTTGCTCCCGAGTGACTCAGAAAACATTTCGGGATCTTAAAGTGTATTAGAGAAACTATTATGATTACCAATTATTACACAGATGTTGGTGACATCTGTAATTGTTGGAATCTGTATTAATACTAAGACGTGGCCTGAAAATGACTGCTTCTCATCCATCATGGACATGATGTTAGTTGACTTCTCTTCCACTGTGAGAAGAAGATTTCAGCTTTCCAGTTATTTGGCCCTGGCTGTAATGAAAGTCCACCATTAATACCCCAGAATACTAGAGCTGCCATGCTAACTCCAATGCCTGTGCACCTCAGTGCCCACTGCTTCCTCTGCACCCAGTAGAATTGCTGCATCATGATCTTCATCCTTGGAGGTCACTCTGCCCTGCTGGCTGCTGTCCCTGTTTATCCATCCTCTGCTCCTTCTTACCTGAGACCATTGCCACTGCCATGTGCCACGTCATCTGAAGGCCACCTTTGTCTCCAGTGCCTCAGGACACAAAGACAGCTTGCCTCAGTCTGCCCTGGCATCTCCAGGAAGAAACCCCTTTCTCTTCTCCCGTTCAGCTCTTTAATGAGTTCTGGAGTAGAGCTGTTTGGGAGCCCAGGGTGTGCATTTTATGTCTAGAAGAGCCGTCACCGGACTGGCACACTTTCTCTCTGACTCGGAGAGTCTTGTGGGCTTGCTATTTCTCCTGAACTCTCATTCAGGCAAAGACCAAACAACTGGAGAACTGAAACCTCATAAAACCTCACTGCTGATTGTTGTGCTGTCAACTTCACAGCCTTCTCTTCCCAGCCATTGGACACACCAGCCTGTGTCTAGATCCTAACCATGAACAGGATTTGCATTTCCATCTAAGAAGCTCCTGGACCCATGGGAATCAGTGGATGTTGCTAAAACAGATTTCAAAGCCCTCAGGTGTCTCAGGACAGCTACCATACCCTGGCTCCAAAGAAAACACCTCGTTACACACATGACATGCATGGGTTTACCACTCACAGGTATTGGCCAGTCATGCCTACTTTTGGTCAGTTTGCCAGGTGAAACTTATAAAACAGAAATACCTCCAGTGACTTAAAGAATTGTGGCTTGTTTACAACAAGGGCTGATTCCAGTAAAACAATAACAGAATAAAATGTTCAGTAAAGAGACCTCTGTCACCAGTCTTTTTCAGAAACCTGGAAAACAATCAAAATGTGGTATTAACTACTAAATACTCCCGGGGTATATCAGAAAGCAGCAACATACTTCTTCAGCTCCATCATAATATAAGGTAAACAAGGGACTCCAGATTCCATACACTAAAATTCCTCATTCTCTCAGAACAACGCTTCATTAAACCTCAAGCTAAGTCTAATACTTAGTCTATTGCACCAACCTTTATTTAACTGGTCTGATAAAAGCTATGCCAGTCCCACAGTCCAAGGACAGAACTAGGCTTGCACTTGGACATCCAAGTACTGCTGCAAACTAAAAATATTCACTTGTCAAAATTCCCTATGGCTTCAGTGCTAACAGCTGGACATACATACATACATACATACTGCCCAGACAGCAGAGGATCCAACCCATGTTCCACTTTCTTTCTGAGACAGGATAAAAACTGGCAGCTCTATTTCCAAGGCCAGAAGCTTTGTCATATAGACAAGAAAATGTACATTCAAATGAAGGTCAGAAAAAAACAAAGCCTCAGAATTGCTTTGAATGTGTATTTGAGTGTGCAATAAAACTCTTCCACTCCATTCTCCTGACTCAGTCTACTTGTCCTAGGAATGTAGCCTCATTTATTTAGACCTGCTTGAATTTGGTTAAAGCAAACCTTGATATTTGAGTAAAAATAGGTATCTGGGGTGAGTGGACAAGAGGGGAACGGGGTGGTTCACCTTAAGAACCAATTAAAAATTCTATCAAGGATCTCATAGTATCCTAAGATAGTGAGCTGTCAGAATTCACCGAAATAACACTTTGTTTGCAGTCAACCTATATAATTTTGAGTTTACCTATCAAATACATTGGGATCGTCTTTTTAAAAAGGAAAACGGAGTTTTAGAAGTGGAGAGGTGAAATTACGTAGATAAAGTAGCAAAACCATCAAGGTCTTGTTTAATAATTACTTTCCTGAAAATTCTCCACAGTGTTCGAGTCTTCCTACCCAAAACCTCTAACCAAACTGAAAAAACAGAAGGAATGATCTAAACACCCACAGAATCTCCTACTTCTGAAACCAGAGCACATATACTCAGTGGCTATATGACAAACCAGCATAGACTGCAAACTACAAAAGAGTAGAAACTAACAATACATGTAATTAGGATATATATATATATAATTTTGTATATATATGTAATTAGGAGATATATATATAGTTTGTTTTTTTGTTTTGAGATGGAATCTCGCTCTGTTGCCCAGGCTGGAGTGCAATGGTATGATCTTGGCTCACTGCAACCACCGCCTCCCAGTTCAAGCAATTCTCCTGCCTCAGCCTCCCCAGTAGTTGGGATTACAGGCGCCCACCACCACACCTGGCTAATTTTTGTATTCTTAGTAGAGACAGGGTTTCACCATGTTGGCCATGCTGGTCTCGAACTCCTGACCTCACATCATCTACCCACCTCAGCCTCCCAAAGTGCGGGATTACAAGCATCAGCTACCAAGCCCGACCCATATGAGGTTATATTTTAAATATATTTTCAAGATTAAGAAACCCTTAGAACAGTAACAAAATTGGCCCATCCCTTCCTGGGAAGATTTACTGTTAGGAAAATGAATAAAAAAACAGCACTGCTTGTCTCCCCTACCCTAATAGGTTAGTAACGATTTGTAAGGATTCTTTAGAAACTGGGATGTTAAAAAAAGCTGTTCAATCGCTTATAGAAATGAACATAAACAGTATATTTTCCTCATGTATAATGGAAATCTGATACCATTCAGAGTTTTAGGGAGTTAAAATGCCATACTGTGCTTAAGTTTGAACACCATTAAGAAAGTATACCAAAGTCAAACAAATATAAATCTAGAGAAAAGCCCATGAACTACTACTAGAATGAAATGCAGTGGTTTGCATCAAAGCAGAACCCCATTTTCAAAATTCATTCATTGACATCAGACTGTAAACAGGTGTTCAGTAAAAATACTTAAAATGCCTGGTTTTTAGAATTGTGTGGCATAGCTTCTAGACCTATCTGACTACACAGACATTCCAAAGGAGCTTGTACTTGATTCAGAAGGCAATAGGGGGACATAGAAAGTTTTCCATTAGAATGTGGCATGATCAGAGGTGTATTTTAGGAAGATTATTCTGGTAGAAGAAAGGTAGCCCACATTCACTGATGCCTAAAACAGGCTGATAAGGATAGAGACGGATGGTTACATCAGTCGACTTGTAGTGGCCATGACGTCTTTTTCACTGCTCGGCAAAAGAAGCCCTAGATGGTAACAGGGGCAGAGCCCTGAGGGTTTCTGGGGAACATGGACCATCTATAAAACTTTCTGGAGCAGCCTCAGGGGACCAAATGAATGCCACACCCACTAGGCACCTGCTCTGTAGTACAATGATGTATTTTAAAGGGAGAACCAATATATCCTACAAAGGTATAAAGAACTACCTACCACATGGGTGGCAAGTTCTTTTCACCAGCTCTCTTACAACATGAAAATAAACGCTATTCTTCACATCAAGCCTGCCCGAACTCCCAGCACTTTCAACCAACCCTGCTATAGCCTCTCTAACCCGCCATAATATGTTTTCATCAACTCTTTCATGAACATTTCATATATTCCACATACTTTACCAGTCATAATCATGGTAAACCTATTCTGTGTATTATGCAATTTTAGAAGTCACCTGCTCAAGATTAGAGTTTGGTCTGGTTGTTAATCAGTTTTCATTCCTGAGACGGTTGTTGATCAGTTTTCATTCCTGAGACGGAGCTCAAGATTATTCATTCTGAGTGTTACAATATCTGCTTCTTTTTGCTAATAATGCAGTGTTAATGTTTCATCACATTTAGAATTCTAGCCATCTGAGGTGTCAATTAGTTGACTTTAACCACGGTATTATCTGATCAATCAAAAAATACCTCAAATTTCCCTCTAAAACATACAGAAGAATGCTACTTTGAAATATACATTGTCACTGTCTTTTTAAAATCATGGATCTAAAAACAAATCCACTCACTTAAAATAAATTTCATGCACTTGAGCATACACTGCTCAGTTTCCTCTCTTATCGTGCACATGAAACCTAGATATCGTTTTCCATATTCTGAACTAACATCTCAATCCTGTCCATCACTAATTCTCTCCTGGACAATGTCGATAATCACACAATTAATTTCCACTTAGCCATCAGTCTCTATGTTCATCAGCCTGTGCAATTCCCTTGTACCAGAATCATCTTCCTAAAATACAGTTCTGATCACATCACATCCTAACAGAAAACCTTCGATGGCTCCCCACTGCCTGAATCAAGTGCAAGCTCCTTAGCCTAGCATTCTACGTCTCATTTGTTCTAGGCTCAACTTACTTCTCTCACCCCACCCCACCTCACCACCCCTCTTTTCTTTGTAAAGAAACTAGTCATGGTTCCTAAAACAGCAACTCCTCATGTCTCCCTCTTAGGATTCTATCCAAGTCCAAAGGCCCAGTTAAAATGCCACCTCTTCGGGACATTTGCCCAGTCAGATGTTATTTCTTCTTTCCCAAAGTACTCACTGCATTTTACACCTCTCCAAGATCTCTTACCATCTTCTGCAATGCAGAGGCCTTTCTGCTCTTAACCTTACTGTCCCCATAGGCCAGGGACTAGGTCTTAGTCAGCTTTGATCTTTCTAATGCTTGCTGTTCACACCCATCTGTCAGCATGATGCCTTCCACACAGCAGACAAAATTAAACGTTGGTTCAGAGAAAGGGCCAACATGAGATTTTTAAACCTTGGAAAAAACTACTATTGACTTCTATTAATCATGCAATCAGATGCACTCTTGCAAGCTGGGACACAACAAAACCTTGGTAATAACAAAAAGTCACTACTCAGCAGGAGGTGTGTTATATACTATAATGGCATCATGTTTCCAAACTAGTATAAAAACACATTCGGGAAAAACTAAAGAGAAAATGTTCTGAGGCATTTAAAATAAATGATCTTACAAGACAGATGGATAGGAAAACTCCAAAACTTTTAGAAACAGACACAAATTCACACACAAACATACAATCTCACATTATACATACCCCTTGTTCATCAAGCTTAAGCAGCTGCTCTGAGACCTTGGGAGAGTTGGAAGCCTGTCGCAGGCACTGAATGCTCAGCTCTGGAATGACGTATTCCAAAACTTCTTTGAGAGGTAGTCCTCGTGCGGTACCATGCCTAGCAGTAGAGGGTATAGCATCCTCTAAAATTGCTCCTCTCAGTGTTGTAAGCTGCAGGGACAAAACACAAGAGTTCAGTTAATACTGATTCTCAATTACCTACTTATAGCCTAATTGTTTGGCTGCCTTAAGAAAGGAAAAAGAGAGGCAAGCCTCTTTCTGAGTGTGGCAAAAGGAGCTAAAATGCTCCATTTGAAGAGACAAAATCAATACTCAGAGTCTTTTTTTTTTTTTTTTTGAGATAGAGTCTTGCTCTGTTGCCCAGGCTGGAGTGAAGTGGTATGACCTCGCCTCACTGCAACCTCTGCCTCCTGGGTTCAAGCAGTTCTCCTGCCTCAGCCTCCGGAGTAGCTGAGACTACAGGCACACACCATGACGACTGGCTGATTCTTGTATTTTCAGTAGAGATGGGGTTTCACCATCTTGACCAGGTTGGTCTTGAAGTTCTGTCCTTGTGATCCACCTGCCTCAGCCTCCCAAAGTGCTAGGATTACAGGTGTGAGCCATGCCCGGCCAATGCTCAGAGTCTTTAAAAAATAGCAGTATACAAGGATCAGGAACAAGCCAGGTGAAGTGGAAATGAGTAGATGTATGCCTAAGAATGAGGAGAAGCAAGGCAGAGCAATGCTATAAAAATTAGGACATTCCTACAACTCTGAACCCACATGAGAGGAAACTAGACATGATGATCCTGGACCTGGCCATGATCCCTCTTCTTCCATCCTCCCTTTCTCCTATCTCTCCATCTTCTTTTCTTCCACTCCCTATCTTATCTTCAATTTTCCATAACCATTCTCAAGGCTGAAGAGGAGAACAAGAGCCAGTGGCATCCATGGGCAGGGTAATTCAGGGCTGAGAAGATTACCACTAAATTTTGTCTCATGATTTTTTAGGTATCCTTGAATTCACCACTGAAACATGCAATCTATATTTGGAGCATGTGCCTAAGATCTGATGAGAGAGAAAAGCCTAGAACCATAAATGAAGAGACCTGGCTCTAATCCAATCTCCTTCTGACTCACTCTGTTGCCCAGAGTGAGTAAGAGAGTCCTTAGACTACTAACAACAGGAGCTGGGTTGATGGCAGTCATAAGGATACCTAACGTTTGCATAATGTTCTGTAACACTGACCAACACACGAACTGCAATGAGGACAATGTTCTCTACCTATACTAATATGGGAGACCCTAGCCACGTTAGCTACTGAACACTTAAAATCACTAATGCCATGAAGGAAAAGGATTTCTAATCTTGTTTAGTCACTTTAAATTTAACATTTAAATTAAGTATTTAAATTTAATTTAAATAGCCACCTGTGGCTAGTGGCTACTGAACTGAACAGCACAGGTCTATAACTTAAAATACGTCACTTTAAGAGACAGACTTTACCTCACACATACCTAGAATAGAGCCTAGGTCACTGGGACACCTACGTACTAGGTAAGATGAACAGGGGTACACATGTTCATGCAGCTGGAAACTAGAAAAGGGCTCTGTGTTTTCTCTGATCTGGAAGCAATTAACCAAAATACATGTTCTGGAATATCTGCCAAATATATATCCCTCTAATTAAAACGTACTGAAGGGATAAAAGCTAAAGTGCTGGACAGATCTAATTCTTTTCCTTTGTAAGAGACAGTGTCTTGTTATATTGCCCAGGCTGGAGTGCAGAGCCTATTCACAGGTACAACCATAGTGCACTACAGTCTCAACTCCAGAGGCTCAAGCCATCCTTCCACCCCAGCCTCCTGAGTAGCTGGGACTACAGGCATGTGCCACCATACCCAGCTTCAGACTTAATTCTCGACCTATTTAGCTATACATGTTGTGTCATTTGTACAACAATCTTACTTTCCACTAAAAGCAAGACAAGCAGAAGCTAACCTGGGTCCTCAGTGTAACAAAGTGTGGGTAGTAATGACTGTCCTGGTGGGTTCTGGACTTGCATGGGGACTGTAGCCCCTTTTTTTGGCCAATTTCTCCCACTTGGAACAGGAACAGTTACCCATCCCTGCAGTTCCATTGCATCTTGGAAGTAACTAACTTGTTTTGGGTTTTACAAGCTCATCAGCAGAAGGGACTTGCCTTGTCTCAGATGAGACTTTGTTCTGTGGACTTTTGAGTTAATGCTGGAATGAGTTAAGACTAGGGGATTGTTGAGAAGGGATAATTGTATTTTACAATGTGAGAAGGACATGAGATTTGGGAGGGGCCGGCAGTGAAATAATATGGGTTAGATTTGTGTCCCTGCCCAAATCTCATGTCAAATTAGAGAAGGGGCCTGGTGGGAGGTGATTGGATCATGGAGGTGAATTTCCCCCTTGCTGTTCTCATGATAGTTCTCACAAGGTTTGATAGTTTAAACATATGTGGCACTTCCCTCTTTGCTCTCTCTCTCTGTCCTGCTCAATCATGGTGAGAAGTGCTTGCTTCCCCTTCACCTTCTGTCATGATTTTAAGTTTCCTGAGGCCTCCCAGTCATGTTTCTTCTTAAGCCTGCAGAACTGTGAGTCAATTAAACCTTTTCCTCATAAATTACCCAGTGTCAGTAGTTCTTTATAGTAGTGTGACAATGAACTAATATAATACAGCCACTTAATATCCATGACATGTTTCCGAATTTTTCATTTGGAATAAAATGCTGTAATGTCCTTTTTAATTATCTTAAATGTTGCAATCATTAACATTAAAAAAATAAACTCAGTACCCTATCTAAAACAAACTCAAGCAGTAACATCAAAGGAAGTTTTAGACTTTAGCCCAATAACAATGGCAAGGAATCCCATTACCTCACTTGTCCTGAAAGCCACCCTATAGTTGAACTGGGATCCTTCTTTCTCCTTGGCATCTTCCACCTTCTCTCTCCGGATGCTAACTGCCACTGGACCAAGGTTTTCATCTATTCCAAAGTAGTTTTGGTGCTCTATAATGAAAGAGAGAGGGTGGCATCAAAAGAATGAGAAAGGAACAAAAAGCAGAATGGATATCTCTTAGTTTGTGTAACAGATCTCTGAGGAAATACCACACAGCTCATACACAACAATTTCCCTGTATTTGATTGATCAAATCTTCTGGTTTCCAGTTTGGATGCACTTCTATACCTCGTTTTCGATTACTTCCTCTTCTCATGATGCTTTTCACTAGTTCATGAACAGCAAACGCCGCCCTATCCCAAAGTTGTTATTTTGCGATTATGTGAATAGCATTATTAGGAAGAGGTACTGTCATTCTCAGAAACTGTCAAAAGAGGAACATGGCTACTTGAAGAATCAATACTGAAAACGGTTTCCCTCTGTCTGGGAAAGTCATTATCTTTGACTCAATAAGGGCACCAGAAGTGACCTAAGTAGCCACTCAGGCCAGCCAGATTAATCTTGGTGATCAGTAGTGTAGCAAAGATCGCCTTTTCGTTGCAATGTCACTAAAACAGCATAATGTTTCTAAAGTTTATAATGTTCATAAAGTCTAAAGTACAATTTAGGAACATAAAATACATAAAAGGTCAGCGAGTTGCTAAAGTCAAATTTTATCTACAAATCCTATAACTTGGTTTACAATGCCATCAGCTAATCATTTCTTTCACATAAAATCACTGGTCTTTGAGGGATCTAAAAATCATGCCATCTACATGGAAAGGGTGGAACCTGAGGCCATACTATTCATCTAACACAGGGATCCCTCCAGGACATCTTTCCTAAGAGACAGTCATTCTTCTCTCATGCATATGTACAATCACTACATATGTACAATCACTACATGTGGGCACTGTTTCAGCCATGGGGAAAATATTCCAGAAAATAGTCGCTACTTATGAAGCAAATACTCTATTCTGAACCCTTTAAATGACATGAAGCTTACTGCTTTGTAAGCAGTTCCCTCTAGACTGCTGGTTTCTTGTCAGTGAGCTCTGTTAAAAGCAGCCAAAAACACCTCACTGCAACTTTCAAACTTTTAAAATGTTTCCTCTGAAATGACCCGAACTTAACAAAACATTCAAGATATGGTCCAACCCACACAAAATAGAGGGAGTAATTACCCAAATGCTTATGAATGCAGCTTAAAATTTTATCTATTTTTAGCAGCCTCATTCTACCAATAATTCATGTGAGCAGGCGGTAAATGCAGACCTCCAGGTGTTATTCATTTATTTCTTAATGAACTGCTGCCAGGTCAGTTCTCCAAGGTGTATCCTCATGAATCGATTTTTTTACCCTGACTTAAGGTTTTTTAGCTGTAAAGAAACATAATACAGTGAACATTTACAAGCTTGAGGAAAACCTATAGATATTCCAAAGGCTTTTGGTTATGCCAATGCTTGCCACAATGATTTCTGAAGGAATAAGAAATGTTGCTGAGAAAGTAGAAAACCGAGTAAGATCAGCATAGGAAAACAGCACCTGAATCACTCAGAATACACACTATCCAAAGTCACTAATGAATACTGGCTAGACCTTGAAAAGGCAAATCATTTACCTATTTGCTGTTTGCAACCAAACAGGATTAGTACTGACATTATTTCCCTTTAGAGTCAGGGATAGAAGCAGCAAGCAAACTTTTAAAAGATGAAAGGTGAATTATTGACATAGCATAGTCCTAGACTGGCACAAAAGGAAACCAGCCTTTTTTTTTTTTAGTGGGTAATAAATCCCTTAGGTATACAGTCATACTGCTTTGGTCAGCAACACAGCACATATACCAATGATCGTCCCATAGATTATCATGAGGCTGAAAAACTACTATGTCTAGTGACATTACAGATGTCATTACATGGGAATCCAATATATTACTCAAAACCAAAAAACGTTCTGAAAATAAAAGCAAATTAAGTAGAAAAAAAGTTTACAGAATAAGGATATGAAGAAAGTATTTTTATACAGTTGTACAATGTGTGCATTAAGTGTTATTACAAAAGAGTAAAAATGCTAAAAAAAAATAAAGCTATAAAGTAGAAAAATTACTGCAAGCTAAGGTTATTATTAAATAAATTTTTTAAATAAATGAAGTGTTGCCTAATATAAAGTGTTTATGAACTTTAATAAATGCAGCGTTGCCCAGTGTATGGTGTTTATAAAGTCTGCAGTAGCATAATGTCCTAGACCTTCACATTAACTCACTACTCAATCACTGACTCATGCAGAGTAACTTTTAGTCAGTCCTGCAAGCTCCATTCATGGCAAGTGCCCTATACAGGTGTACTACTTTTGATTTTTTATACAGTATTTTTACTGTACCTTTTCTATGTTTAGATACAAAAAAACTGCCTACGGTATTCAGTATAGTAACATGCCGCACAGGTTTGTAGCCTAGGAGCAAAATGCAATACCACAGAGCCTACATGTATAGAAGGCTATCCCATCTAGGTTTGTGTAAGTACAGTCTATGGCATTTGCACAATGATGAAATTGCCTAAGGATGCATTTCTCAGAACATACCTCTGTTGTTAAGTAATGCATGGCTGTATTGTGTACTGATAAGAGTCAAGGTAACTATTACAAACATAAAAACTCCAGTGACATTAAGCATACATAAACAATGATCTGGGGTTAAGAAGAGCTGATCCAGAAGCAGGCAAAAATATATATTCAGTGAAAACAGAGACTAAAAGTTAATTGTCTACTTCAGACTACTAAGTACACTGCCACTGTATTAAGTTGGCATTAGTGAGTATTGGACCCATGACATTAGATCCTACGGAAAATGCATCTTTAAACTTGAATCAGTTTAGAATATTCGTAGTTGCAGTTAGTTAACTATCCTGACAATAACTTTTGCTTTTCTCTCAATGAGTCAAATGCATCATAAGCCAAATGCATGAAGAAAAATATTCAGCAAGCAAAGAAAAATCCAAGAGTCATAAGACAAAAGCTTCCTTCTTATAACACATTTCAAAAAGTTACTTGCAAAAATACTCAATTCTATATTTGGCATTTGACGAGCCCCATAACAAGATCCGAAAGAGTTTCAAATTCTTCTAGGTATACAAGAGTAAATACATAAAACTACTTTTTATGACAAGATTGAGAGCCTCAGATTAAGAAACTCACATCTCTATTTCTAATAGATGACAACATAAAATGACAATATGTGTACTGCTCTCATACTCAGCAGGTGCCACAGGGACAGAAAACAAGAGCCATGGCTGCCAGGGGCTGGAAGGAAGAGCAAGGGGCTGACTATAGAGGAGGCATGGGAGAATGTTCTGGGGTCACAAAGCTATTCTACGCTGATTGTAGTAATGGTAACATGATATTTATTTCTCAAAACTCTCAGATGTGCGCATTAAAAAAAGTAAATTTTACTGTACATAAAATATACCTTCAGTTGTAAAAACTGGAGGGAGACGGAGTCAATGGGAGGAAGGGCCGGTGGTCCTTGCAAATGGACAGGGCCTTCTGCACAGACAGAAACCATGACTGTCTCACTCCCCCACAGCCTGTCAGTGGGGAGAGTACCTATTCCTGAAGTCATCATTCTCTCTCATTCCTGTTTCCTTAATTAGTATTTAACCCTCAATCCACATCATACTTTCTGCCAAGCTATTGCTCCACTCAAGGTCTTGTTGCCAAATCCAACTACCTTTCAGGCCTCCGACTGCAGGAGCTGTCTGCTGTGTGACACCAGTGGCCACTCCCTTCATGTCGGGTCCCTCTACTCCTCCACTTCTATGACATCTGTTTTTCCAGGTGAGATTGCTTCCTGTCTTTCATTCCAAGTGTCTGGCATGGCTCCTCCTGTGGCCTCTCCTTATAGCATGAGTGTTTCCCAAGACTCTAGCCTTAGATCTTTCTGATTCTCTGCCTTTATACTTACATGAATATCTATCTTCTGACTTTCCATCTACTCACCCATCTTCTCCTTCACGTTCATCAATGATATCATCCCAAACCTTCTCCAGGCTCTTCTCTCACAAAACCCCGGACTCATAAAGGACTAGGGAAGCATACTCCACCACTGATGGGATCAACCCTGGAATCCACCTGCTCCCTCGGCATGGAATGTCTTCCACTTTTCTTCCCTTGACATTCTTCTTACTCATCATTCAAGACTCAATCCAAACACCATTTCCACTGGAAATACTCCCCTTACCTCCAAAAAGGCGAAATCCTTTAAATTTTACATCCCGAGGCCTACTGATAGAGTGCCTAATAAATGAGAGGTGCCTAATAAACTGTTCTTCAATCACTGAACTGTAAAAGTAGGCTCCTCTGGTATTGTCCAAAAGCAATGGTTGTATTTGACCTCAAGCAGGAATATTGAGATAAAAACAGGGAGGTAGCTCATTTCATGCCAGAAGTGATGAGACAGTGTGAAGCATTTTGGAGTCTGCAGCAGGCATTTCTGTCAGTGACGGGGGCAATATGGTTTCTTGAAGTATTTATAAAACTGAGAACTTATATATCTATTAGAACTTACATGGCAATAGACCTATCATGTCCTACTGCTGTAACAAATTTTCAATAAGCTTCTGGCTTAAAACAACTCCATTTACTGCACATGGCTCTTGAGAGCAGAATTCAGTTTTAACAAGCAAAATTCAAGGTTCTGGAGTGGCTGCATTCCCCTGGGAAGCTCTAGAGGAAAATCCATTTCCTTGCCTTCTCCAGCTTCCATACCTAACATTCCTTACATTTCTTGGTTATGGCCCTTCTTCCATCTTCACAGCTGGCAGCCTAGCATCTCGTTTCAGTGGCCACATTGCCTTTCTCTTCTGTAGTCAAATTTCCCTGTTTCTCTCCTATCAGGACACCTGTGATGGCGTCTAGGTCCCAGCCAGGTACCGCCTGGATAATCCCGGATAATCTCCCTATCTCAAGATCCCTAACTTAACCAAAACTGCAAAGTCTCTTCTGCCATATGAGGCAGCGTACACAAGCTTCAGGGATTAGGACCTGGACACCCCTGGAAACCATTATTTAGCCTTCCATACATACCTACTTAATCCACTTTAATTCACTTATTCAAATGTTGAACAGTGGATGCCTAACTGTATGCCAGAAACTGATAAATACTGAAGATACAAATACTGTCTGCTTCAAAATGTTTTAGTGCTGTGGGGTAATAATACAGGAAAAAGACAAAAGTTAAATTTCTCGACTGCCCTATTTTCCCTGGAGACACAGAGCATTGAAATTAGGCCAAATAATAACCCTACAATGGCCTGTAAGAGTTAAAATGAAAGGAAGAGTCACACTTCTCTCCCTTTAGATGAAAAGCTAATAACGATTAGGCTTAGTGAGGAAAGCATGTCAAAAGCGGAGACAGCCTGAAAGCTAGGCCTCTTGCTTTCACAGAGAGGCTGGGCACCTCACTGTGCTGACTTTGACAAACAGCAAACCAAGTAGTGAATGCAATGGAAAAGTTCTCGAAAACAGTTAAAGTGCTGCTTCAGAGAACACATGGTTAAAAAGTAAAACAGCCTACTGCTGATATGAAGAAAGTTTGAGTGGTCTGGATAGAAAACAAAACCAGCTACAACATTCCCTTAAGCCAAAGCCAAAGTCTCATCCAGAGCAAGGCTGTAACTCTCTTCTATTCTATGAAGGCTGTGAGAGATGAGGAAAGTACAGAAGAGAAACTGGAAGCTAGCAGAGGTTGGTTCATGAGGCCTAAGGTAAGAAGCTGTTTCCATGATTTAAGTGTAAGGTGGAGCAGCAAGTGCTGATGGAGTGAAGCTATACCAAATTATCCAGCAAGTTATTTAGGTAAGACAACAGATGACAGTGGCTGCTAATGCTAATCAACAACAGACTTTTGATACAGATGAAACAGCCTTCCTCTGGAAGAAGATGCCATCTAGAATTTTCATAGCTAGAGAGGGGATGTCAATGCCTGGTTTCAAAGCTTCAAAAGATAGGCTGATTCTCTTGCTAGGGGCTAATGCAACTGGTGGCTTTAAGTTGAAGCCAATGCTTACCGATCATTCGGAAAATCCTAGGGCCTTTAAGATTGTGCTAAAATGCTCTGCCTGTGCTCCATCAGCAAAACGACAAAGCATGGACGACAGCACATCTGTTTGCCGTATGGTTTACTGACTATTTTAAGTCCACTGTTGAGTCCTAGTTCTGAGACAAAAACATTCCTTTCAAAATACTACTGCTTATTGACAACACATCTCATCACCCAAGAGCTCTGATGGAAATGTATAAGGAGATTACTGTTGTTTTCATCCCTGCTAACACCACATTCATTCTGTAGCCCATGAATCAGAGTATTTCTGCCTTGTAAGTCTTATTATTTAAGAAATGCATTTTGTAAGGCTATATCTACCATAAATAGAGATTCCTCTGATGGATCTGGGCAGATAAAATTGGAAACCTGGAAGAGATTCATCATTCCAGATGCCATTAAGAACGTTTATGATTCATGAGAGGATGTCAAAATATAAACTTAATAGTGATTTAGAAGGTGACTCCAACCCTCATGGATGACTTTGAGGGATTCAAGAGTTCACTGGAGGGAGTAACTACAGATGTGGTAGAAATAGCAAGAGGACTAGAATTAGAATTTGAGCCTGAAGATCTCATTGAATTTCTCATGATCAAACTTATATAGACAAGGAGTTGCTTCTTACGGATGAGGAAAGAAAGTGGTTTCCTTTGCTGGAATTCATTCCTGGTGAAGATGCTGTGAACACTGTTGAAATAACAACAAAGGATTTAGAATATTGCATACACTTGGTTGATTCAACAGTAGCAGCGTTTGAGATAATTTTCAAAGATCTACTGTGGGTCAAATGCTATTCAATAGCATCGCCATGCTACGGAAAAATCTTTCCTAAAAGAAAGAGGCAATCAATGTGGCAAACTTCATTGTTGTTTTAAGATATTGTCACAGCCATCCTAAGCTTCAACACCCACCACCCTGATCAGCCAACAGCCATCAACGTGGAGGCAAGATCCACCATCAGAAAAATGGTTGACTTGCTGGAGGCTCAGGTGATCGTTAGCATTTTTAGCAATGAAGTATTTTTAAATCAAGATATGTACACGGTGCTTTTAGATATAGCACTATCATGCACAGTAGACTACAATATAAACTTAACTTTTATATGCACTGTAAAACCAAAAACATTGTGTGATTAACTTTATTATAATATTCATTGTATATGGGTGGACTGGCACTGACCCCACCGTATCTCTGAGCTGTGCCTTGTTAGGCTGGTCAGGCAGGGCCCAGCCATCAAACAGGGGCATCTTCTTCTTGAGCCAGTGAGTGTCCCAGGGAACGCCCTTCCAGTCTCCTGTCTAGAAATATTTAGCTCAAATAACGGGGTGGGGCTGGGCACCTCACTGTGTTGGCTTTCACATTTTTTTTTTTAGACAGAGTCTCACTCCGTCACCAGGCGCCAGGCTGGAGTGCAGTGGCGCGACCTTGGCTCACTGCAACCTCTGTCTCCCGGGTTCAAGCAATTCTCCTGCCTCAGTCTCCCAAGTAGCTGGGACTACAGGTGCACGCCACCATGCCCAGCTAGTTTTTTTGTATTTTTAGTAGAGAGGGGGTTTCACCATGTTGGTCATAAGTCCCCACTTTTAGTTAAGTGCCTTAGTCCTGCCCTTTGCTGGGCTTGTTGTTCTATTTTTCAGAATAAATCTTATTTTCCACCTGGGAAGGCGACAAATAGTAAACTACCTATAAGGGAAGGAGAGACAATCAGGCCTTTTATAAGCACGTAACCAGCCCCCTGTTTTCAATCTCCTAAGTCTTTCTCCAAGGGTGCCTGGCTCTGTGGCATGGCCTGACTCACTTCTTGATGGCCTCTAACCTCTTCCTGTGACCACCAATGCTGGGGGACACAGGAGGCTGGCTCTCTCAATCTGCTAGGAGTGGTCTTGCTCTTCCACATGCTTTCTTTTCATATACCCTGCCTTCGCTGCTTCTCCCTGGTGCTTTTTTACTTTGTGGCATTATGCCCATTTTAAAAATTCCATCACTGTCATTTTTAGTGGTATTCTGGAAGGGGAAGAGATAACATGTTTTCAATTTGCCTTACTTAACCAACAGCCTCAAACCCATTTACTGTGCAATCTTATAATTATAAAAAGCTTACTTACTGGTTGCCTAATCTGGGCTTTGAAACTTCTTATCACATGCTTAACCTTGGGTTAGTTACAGAACCTTTCTTAACCTCAGAATCCTCCGGCGGGCTCCTAAGATACCTAATACATGTAACACCATCATTGACCTGCGAGAGGCACTATAGTCGACAGCAGGCATGTCACTGACAAAAAAAATGAAATCAAAACAAAATGGAGTGCACATAAAATAAACTGCATCGTAGAGTATTTTGATTTTGAGCTCAAAAATCTGGCACAGTTCACAAGTGAGTCTGAAGGTGATTCCCACTTTTAATCTCAAAATGCTGACCCAGAATCACCTGGAGAGATTACACTGTACTCACAGAAGTCTTTTTAAAGAAAGAAGTGGTGTATATATTTCACTGAATAATTTATATCATCAATTATACTTCTATAAGTTTGAGAATCCAAAATGTGTATATTCCCGTTTTTATCAAAGATGGCAGGTGAATTAGTAAAAAAAAAAAAAAAATTCCCTTCATGCCTACCTTGCCAATCCATGCCACAGACCCATTTTTCTCCCTCTGTCTCACCCACTTGCTTATCGCAAAGACAGAAATGAAGTTCCTGCTGTTTACAAGCATCACACCTGTAGACTTACAGCTTTTATGCCTCCTAACCATCTTCTAAGGGCTCACCATGCTTTCGGTTTCATCAAGGAATATAGCAGGTTACCTGGATGTGTTTCCAAAGAAATCAAAATCTTCTATTCAATAATGTAAGATGCTGTCTGGTACTTATAAAGGGCATCTCCACATGCCATTAGGACATACAGAGATTGTGTCCCCTCCCATAACCTCTGGGAGGGAAAAAGTTACCCCTTTCAAATGATATCCTGCATCTCTCTTTCAGGAAAGATTCTCTTTCTCCATGGCAAAAGGCCCTTCCCATCTTGGGCAGAGGACACTGAGCAAGGCTTCCCCAGGGTTGTGTGCATTCAGACCCTCACCCACCCAGAGCCTGTTCTTATTCCAGGCAGATGATTTCCATAAAATTGCTTCAAGGGTGAATCAAATGAAATCCTTCCTTGGCAGAACAGAAGCTATGAAAAGACTGTTGAGAAGCTGAATGAAAATCCACATATCATGCAAATAACAACAGGGCAAGATAAAAAAATCAGCTAACAAGATTGCAGTGCAGGAAATGGAAATGAGATTCAGTGCATTTCTGTGGTGCATTGTGGCTGTTCAGTAAAGAAATAAACAATAATTTTAGCTTAGAGAGGGAAAAAAGAATGGGAGCAGGGATGGCACACTGGACCCTAGCCCAAAAGCTGTTTCTAGATGCAGTGATATCTTAAAAGAGAGGTTTATGTGGTAACTCACTAATGAATTGACCAGTTAAGGATCACACCTCTGCAGGGCCTCCTGAGGCCAGGTATGTAGAAGACATTCACTCACAGCTCTGCCTTACAGGATTTATCAAAGCTGTTAGCATCCAGCAACCACAGAACCATTTGTAAGTACACCAAGGCCACAAGCAACTGTGCAACTGTTCCCTCTCGACATTTACTTTGTAAATATACACAGCAGAAGCTAGCTTGCTATTTCGCCATAAAATGCATTTTAAAGGTTCTTTGTTCTTTCAGCCACTAGTTGATCACTTAATTGCCTGCTCTCTGCTGATCTGGGTTAGGTTGACAGTTAAATGCTCTTTCAATTCCTACCTATGAAGTATCTTCTTTCACTTTTCTCTCTAAACAATTATGTGTCTGTATTTTAAGTCACCTTCCCTTTTTTTGAACACCCTGAGTTATTTTTTAAAAAGTGAAAAGGGGATGGTGGCTTGGGCCTATATTTCCAGCACTTTGGGAGGCAGGAGGAGGACTGCTTGAGGCTAGGAGTTTGAGATCAGTCTGGGTATCACTGCAAGGAACAATCTCTACAAAAAAGCTTAAAAAAAAAAAAAAAAAAAAAAAGCTGAGTCTGGTGGTGCATGTCTGTAATCCCAGCTACTTGGGAGGCTGAGGCAGGAGAATCATTTGAACTGGGAAGCCAAGGTTGCAGTGAGCCAAGATCGCACCACTGCACTCCAGCTTGTGAGATGGAGTGAGACGCCAACTCAAAAAAAAAAAAAAAAAAAAAAAAGGAGTAATTCAACAGGCCAGGAGCAGTGGGTCACACCTGTACACCACTTTGGAAGGCCAAGGCAGGCGGATCACTTGAGGCTACAAGTTCAAGACCAGCCTGGCCAACATGGTGAACCCCGTCTCTACTAAAAATACAAGAATTAGTTAGGTATGGTGGTGCATGCCTGTAATCCCAGCTACTCAGGAAGCTGAGGCATGAGAAGTGCATGAACCTGGGAGGCAGAGATTGCAGTGGGCCGAGATCGTGCCATTGTACTCCAGCCTGGGCGACAGAGAGAGACTCCGTCTCAAGAAAAAAAAAAAGGAACTCAGTGACCTCAAGGAGCATCCAATACCTTTGTTAGTGTTTCATGGATTAAATTACTGAATTTACCATGATGGAAAAACATAGATGTTTTGTCATGTAAATTTTTAATCTTTTTACCCAAATTTAACCAAGGTATTTGCTAAGCTTGAAAAATTTGAGGCATTACAATGAAGACAATAGTATTAAATATCTTTCACAAAAATAAACTCAGTTCATCCTGTCTACTTACGCGGAGGCACAACTATTCTTACAGATAACATTGAGGCTGAGGGATTGACTCACTCAAAGTCACAATCTGGTGGGACAGTGAGAATGCAAACCTAGGCAATCCGGCCTTGGTGTTCTCTCATGGAAAGCAATTCAAGGGTAAAAAAATTCATGCAAAGGTTTTAATTACAAAAATTAATTAATATAGGTAAGTGAACATAGCTTAAAGATGAGAAAACAAACGTCTCCTTAAGATAAAAATGGTGTCCTGAAAAACGTGATTTCAAGGAAAGCTACAGTAAGAAATGCAAGACTAAAGAAGGAAGGCAGATTATTAAAGGCTTCTTTTCATAATCTGTAATTTTAATTATTTGCTCAAAAGGAAGAAAAAACTCTAGGAAAGTATAAAAGACCTCACCACTTCAAAGGAGAGAGGTAGAGCCCTGATAATAGGACAGCTGTCCAGCTTTTATTTAAATAGGACAATTAGTGAAATACATTTTGGAGTTAAACAAATACAAGGTAAGTTTAAACTAAGTTTCTACATTCCTTAAGCACTAATGCTCCAAAGACCTTTGCTACCAACTTGCTGTACCGGTAGCAAAATGCCAACAAGTGCTCTCACTTACATACCACTTGGGTCAAACTGTAAAGGAATATTAAGAGTTTTATTCCTCTTCCCAAGGAAGTAACAGGGCATTTGTTCTTCTTCCCCAGTAACTGACTGAAGACTTTTTGGGGCCGAAGGGTCAGTAGGTTTGAAATAGCATACAGGCCTTTGCAGGTTCCTACAATGCTGCAGTGTATGGGAACTGTGATTGCCCAGATACAGTACCTCTGCAAGAGAGAAAGCCCCGGTGTTTTCCACAGACAGCCACAAGGAGCCTGTGCGACCATAACCCTTGGTGCTGAATCTCATGTATAACTGGCTAATTCCTCCCTGCTAAGGGCCCCTGTGGGACTCAATGGGACCTCTGTCTGGGGAGGCAATACTGGCCAGGGAGAGAGATGAAGAACTCAGTTGATTATGTCCTCAGAGGGAGGAATGTGTATCATAGAATAGTACTATTGTTAGATGGCACTCTGTTCACCCATATGAATTTAATAGTGTACAACTCCCTATTAATTTTCGTCAATGACTGTATAAAATCAGAAGGGAAAAAAAAGCCACCAGGCATGAAATTCAAGGCAAATGCAGCCATGCATCACTCATGTAGTGAGGTTCATTTGATATGTAAAGGTGTAGGCCTGCCTACAACTGTCACATTAGTGACACTTAAGTGAGTGTATTTGGAATGGGGTGGTGGACCTCACCAGACACCTTTCCCCAGCCCTCTCTGCCATATGGCTCTACTTGTTTCTCTCTTCATCTTTTAACCACTAAAATAAAGTACTGCCCTTTAAAGCCTGTACCAGTGGTGTGGACAATAGTTTCTTTTCAGAGAAAAAAGTCTTAAACATTTATTTAAGTAAGCCTGGGAAGCAGGGGGCATGCTATTGACAAGCACTGCTCTAAGCCCTTTACAAGAGGGATTTGTATTATCATCCCATTTTACAGATGATTGACTAGGGCACAAAGTGGTTCAAGGATCTGCCCCAAACTGAGTTGGGATGTGAACCTTGGTGTGCACTCTACCTTAAGTGATGTCATTTGCCCGCCATTCACAGACCTCTATTTGCCAAGAGTTTACCTCCAACTATAATTAAAATGGATGAACACATTTATCTGATGGCAGAAAGATAATTCCCCAGCCAAAAAATGGTTAAGTTGGTATCAAAAGAGGTAAGAAGGTTATTACACAAATTCCAGAAGAATCTATTTGTTCATTTAGCAGGATTTACATATAACATATTATTCTTCAGTTAAAATACTCAAGATAAAAATTAGCACTGGAGAAAGGGGTGGGTTTACATAGAGCTAGGTAAGAGAGCAGTTACTAGAAATAGTGAAGTTGGCTGCTTTCGAGAATTCTACAGTTGTTCAATAAAGCAGCATAAACCTTTAAGTTTGTTATTTATAAGAACTACTTATAAATTCTTTCTTTTTGTCTTAAAGAAATAGATCATTTTAAATATATCATGAGCATTTATGACTTGCATCTGTAAAATTTTTAACTTTTTATTTTAAAATTCTTTTAGATTTATAGAAAAGCTGCAGATAGCAGTTTCCTTACACCTGTCTCCCAGTTTCCCAGTTGTTAACATCTTACATTATTTTGGTACATTTGTCATGATGAATGAATCAATGCTGTTATATTATTAACTAATGTCCCTACTTTATTCAGATTTCCTCAGTTTTCAGTGAATGTCCTGTTTCTGTTCCAGGATTCCACCCAGGATACCACATTCCATTTAGTTGTCATGTCTCCTAAGGCTCCTCTGGTCTGTGATTTTTTTTTTTCTCTCAGACTTTCCTTGCTTTTGATGACCTGGACAATTTTGGGTACTGGTCAGAGATTTTGTAGAATGTCCTTGACTTGGAATTTATCTAATGTTTTCCCCTAATTGGACTGGGGTTATAGGTTTGGAGAGGAAGACTGCAGAAGAGTCATTCATACTTGAGGTACAAACTATCCACAGGACTTGCAACTGTGGATGGTGACATTGGTGACCTAGTGAGGTAGTGTTTGCCAAACTACTCCATTGTAAAGTTATTTGTTCCTGTCTTTCCATACTATACCTTTTGGAAGTAAGTCACTAAATGCAGCTCACATCCAAGTAGGGAGGTGGAGGGACACTGACTTAAACTTTTATAATGATAAACTAGTTTTTCAAGTAAAAACTTCTTTACAGAACTGAACACTCACTAATGTATGTGATAGGTTGTTCTGTAGATGTATTGCATCTACAAGAGGGTAGGAAATAACGTATCTCCCCCTATTACTATGCTTCATCAAGCTGATAAGTTTTTCTCTCAAGTAAAGTAAACACAGTCATTAACTTATCTGCCCAGATCATGGCTGGCAAGTACCTGGCATCTCCCCATGCACTCAGGGCAGATAAAGATAATTGATAATGGCTCTTAAAATGCAGATGCAGTTCTATACATAATGACATGGAAGGATGATATCACAAGCAGGTTCCACAGTAATAACAGGAATAAGCTCTATTTACATAAATTTATTTGCATCAGAAAAGCGTTCAAGGATAATGACAAAATGTTAATGGTGACTATAGCTGATGAATTTGGGGAGACTTTATTTCTTGTTTATCTACATTTTCTTATTTTCCTATAACCATCAAATGACATTTACATGCCATTTAAAAATTCTAAATGAAAAAATATATATTTGTCAATCTATTTATTCAGCATTGTTCCCCTACATTCAGAGGAGCTCACATTCCTGTGCCAGCGGAATGGCTCTAGTAAAACAATGTTCCCAAAGGCTCAGACAATGATTTAGCCACTTTTCTCTCACTCCTGAGTCACCATGGAGGCCCAGCTTCATTCTCCCATCTGGTTTTAACCTCTCTTTACCCAAATAGCACTCACTTTGCCTCCTCTAGAACTATTCTGGTCTGTGTGGCATAAAGTAGGGTACAGAACCGTTTTAGAACTCCTGAGTAACCCAGTAAGTGCACAATTTCTTAACAAGTTAAGGATTTCATCACCAAGCGGGAACCCTCACATGTCAACACACAGTGTCTGGGCTCTGCCGCACAGTTCCAGCGCTAGCTGTGCTGGTGGCAGCCCCACTATTTGGTGGCAGTGTGCAGTGCCAAGCAGGTCCAGAAGGAGGCAAAGCCTGCTGCTCTGCCATAGTGGAAACTAGACTTGCTGATGCTCACGTGGCCGACTGTGGTCAAGTACAATCACCCTCCAAGGGACCCTTTGTCACAGCCTGTTTCACAAATGGAAAGCTCAGGGAAGCAGCAAACGGCACACTCACGATGAGTCCCATCAGAGGATCAGTAGTGCAACAAACAGCACCAATGTGCTTTCATGGTCATCGCCAGTGAAAGGAAGGGACATTATTGAGCATTAATTCTACTTGTTACTATCCTCACTGCTTTTAAAAAAGCTGTTTTGGCCAGGCGCAGTGGCTCACCCCTGTAATTCCAGCACTTTGGAAGGCTGAGGCAGGTGGATCACCTGAGGTCAGGGTTCGAGACCAGCCTGGCCAACATGGCGAAACCCTGTCTCTACTAAAAATACAAAAATTAGCTGGGCGTGGTGGTACATGTCTGTAATCCCAGCTACTCAGGAGGCTGAGGGAGGAGAATCGCTTGAACCTGGGAGGCAGAGGTTGCAGTGAGCCAGGATGGCACCACTGCATTCCAGTCTGGGTGACAGAGGGAGACTCTGCCTCAAAAAAAACAAAGGCTGTTTCACTGAAAGCTACAGATGGATTTGCCTGGGCAAGTGATGTCACAGTTTCCTGTGTCCAGCCACTCCCCTGCAGAAATCCTATTACAGAGTTATTCAACAGCCTTTCAGTGATGATGTGTCATAGAAATACACCTCAGCATCAAGGGTAGACATTTCACATTAACTACCCAATAAAGAAGAAATCACATTATTAAAGTTCTGCACTTTAAACACTTGCCAATGATTGGAAGCCAGTTAATTCTCTTGAAAATGAAGTTTTACACAGAACCCTGAAGCACAGAACAAAATAAAAGGCACTCTGGAAAGTATCGAAAGGTAGATCCCTGAAAGCCAGTTTCCAAAGAGAAAATCTCTGAGAGAAGAGAAAAGCAAAAAAGGGAAAGAAAAAAGCTATCTTAAAAACATCATATCTGGGCCAGTCTGCGAAGGTCCTCCATGTTTAAATACAGTGAAGTTCACCCAATTCATGCTGTTTGCAGACAGAAGGGTCCTGCACAGCTGTGTCCAGTGGCTGAAGCTGGGGTGGGAATCTACTCCCACACCATAGGAGGCCTCCACTTCACTGTACTTTTCACCTAAAAATCTGGGCTGCTGCCTCTGCCTGGAGTCCTTAATGGCTCAACAAGAGACCAGCAAGAGCAGGAGTAGATGCCATTGAAGCCAATTCCACTTTGAAGTCACACTGGACCACAGGGGAAGAGCTAAATATAGGAGGAGGCACAGTACAGTTCACAGCTGCACTGGAGAGAGAACAGAGCAGCTGCAGCTAGGCCTTCTTGCTCCTGGTGGGCAGTCCTTCTCCAGCCCCTGAGCCCATCTGCTGGCACAACAGCACCTTGCACAGCACAGAATCACAGAACACTGAAGATGAAGTGACCTCAGAAACTGCTTCCCCACTCCCTCGTTTTGTGGGCTTTGCAAAGCACAGCCATGTGCCGCACAGGGATATTTCAGTCAACAATGGACCACATATATGATAGTACACCCATGAAATCATAAAGCAGCATATATATCTGATGCATGACACTTGATATTGGCAATGCAGATGAATTAGAGAAAATGACTGATATTCAGTAATGGTGCTGGGGCATTTGGTTTTCAATATGTGTGTACATACATATATATATGAATAAATATACATATCATCTAGGTTTGTGTAAGTACATTCTATGATGTTCACACAATGATGAAATTGCCTAATGACACATTTCACAGACCATATCCCCATTGTTAACTGATGCGTGACTGTAGTCTAGAATGCCACTTTCTGGCTAGTTTACAAATCTACAGCAAAGCTCAGAACCAGAGAGTGTGCCTAACAGCACCAAAATGCCAAATGATAAGCACACATCCACTCACAACTCACTGACAGAGTGTCTACACTCAGATTCTTCTTTGGAGCTTATTTATTTCACATTCAAACCTAAGGAGTATGATGATGTCATTTGTAATGCTCTTGAAAACACTAAGTAGCACCTCAGAAAAGGTGGAGGAAATAAATCACTTGCAGGGGAGTCTTTAAAACTACCAAGAAGTGACAGGTGAGAATTCAAGAGAAAAACTACAAGTAGCAGTCAAGAAAACTAACAGAATCCAGTAACCTGAAATCATCTCGGGAAACAGACACTGGGAACATTAATGAATCAAATGGTGGTGACCTGGGTGCAGAAAAACAACAGTTTTTCATTCCACATACACTTAGAATGTGTAATAGCGTATAATGAGATACTAGCACTAAGTCTTGGCATAAATATTAACATATATATAATTTTATGTTCTCGTATTTCAAAGTCTGAATCAAAACTATTTACAAAACTCAGTCAGCCAGAATGACTAATTACCTGCAGACTTCAGGGCTTAATAAGTCTAACAGACTTTATTTTATTGCAAGAATTGGCCGCCATGGCTTCATCAATAAAAATAACTTTAATTAGGAAGTCTATCTCTCCATCTCCCTTTTCAAAAATAACTGACTTCCACGTAGAGATCATCTTTGAGCAGTATTCTATAATGTGATGCCTCTGCATGAACACAGGCATGAAGGTCATGAGTTATTTTCACAGCAGAGACAAAAAAGCAGGTCTGAGATTCTTTGATTCCACTGGCTGGAAGGAAATAACTCATGGTGCTAACACTGATGCACACCTGAAGCCAAGACTGAAATTCAGGGTGGAGGAGAGGAAAGGAGACACAACAGGGGACCCAGATCTGTTGACAAAATATAGTCCTTTTATGTCATCCGTATGAGGACAGAGACAATTCACACTAAGTGACCAGGTGCGGTGTAAATGTCTGTTTATTTAGCTTTATTGCATCAGAATTGGTTCTGTGATTTACATGTTATCATAATGTGATTATAAAAGACATGCTAAGTCTGGACTGATGCAAAAACAGGAGGGGGGAAATTATTATTAGTCATAATTTACCTGGCAGACAAATTCTTTTTAGCCTATACTCCATGAGAAAAAGTAATAAAAAGGCTTCACAGTGGTTTAACATTATAAGGAACTTAAGTGGACAGAGCAACCTCTTAAGGTCTGAGTTACCCACCTTCCCCAATCCACTCCAATAAAACAACTACAGTCAAAAATTACACAAATACTCTCAAGACAGAAACCAATATTGATTAAACTAAAACCTAAAACTGTAAAAATCCTAGAAGAAAACCTAGGCAATACCATTCAAGACACAGGCATGGGCAAAGACTTCATGACTAAAACACCAAAACCAATGGCAACAAAAGCCAAAATTGACAATTGGGATCTAATTAAACTAAAGAGCTTCTGCACCGCAAAAGAAACTATCATCAGGGTGAACAGGCAACCTACAGAATG